>OX388311.1:11205354-11298240 GCA_947579605.1 Athripsodes cinereus
TTTTAAATAGGCGGAGGTTATTTCTACCCATTTTTTTTTTTTTTACCATAAACAACCCGAGGTAAATAAATATATTTCTATATTTCTGTCCTTTTCCTAAATGAAACAAAAACTGTGAAAGCACTACTCTATGGTTAATCTATGGCATAAAACACTTCTTTCCGGCTTTTGTCATGTTTTCTTTTTGCCGCCCATGTTGACATAATTCATTTTATAATCCAGAAATTTAACCCATAAACGACTTAAAAACACTCAATTTGTAGAAAATATTTAAGAGAAAATTAAATGCAATAAAAATATCCATTATAAACAAAATAAAGTTAAAACACGAATTAGAAATTACTAACAAAACGTCACACAAGTCTAATGACAGTATAAACGTCAAACAAATAGTTTGTATCTGTTATCTGTGGTTGGTATGTACTTTGGGTAGAAATAACCACTTTTTCGCGGAATATTTTTGTTTGTATACAAAAAAAAAAATGGGTGAAAATAGCGCCTCCGTTTTAAATATTAATTTGGAGTTTGACAAAATAAACGTCAACTAAATCAATACACAGGAATGTATGTACTATAATCTTGTAGATTTTTTTTATTAATTAATTTGGAGTTTCACAAAATAAACGTCAACTAAATCAATACACAGGAATGTATGTACTATAATCTTGTAGATTTCAAAGTACAAAAAATTATGAGAATTTTCAAAATACAAACGAGAAATTTAATTGGGTTCGATATATTTTTGCATGAACTCCCGTATAAAAACTCTGAAGTAATTCTGAATTTGAAAACTTTTGGAATATAAGTCTATTGAATTTTTAACAAAATAAGTTTGTAAATCTCTCATATATATACAAATAATGTACCTATATGAAAAATGGGGTAAAACATCCGAAACGAACCGTTACACAATTGTGATTCGAGCTCTTATTAGTTTCCTACGTGTATTGGAACAAATTGATTTCGAATATCTATGTGATGTGAATTTATATTATTATTTGTGACATACAAATGAAAAAAAAATCACCATACTGTGAAATTGAAAATACGTATATATATTGTGTTTGTAGAATGTTGATGTTTAAAAGAGTACGAATTTTATTTATGAAAATAAATTATCATTTAGGGTAAACATGGAAAATATTTGAAATAAGGAAATGTTTTAATTTAATCGTACTTAACGAGCAATATTTGCACGAATTTGGAATGAATTTGTTAAATATAATGATTAATACGACATAGATGAATTCGCACAAATGATTTTTTCCATTAAAATAAATTCTTCAGTTAGTTTTTAATAAATACGCGACTTTGAGCGTTTTCAATCAATTAGTGTGGTAGACATGGTAATTTTTCAAACTTATTCCAACAAATTAAATATTTATATAAAAAAAGGTAAAACCTGTTGACTCTATTGATACCGTAAGTTGATAAACAAGGTTAGCCCATTTACGAATAGGTATATTTCGCTGTTAATGACATCGGTTGAGATTAATCACTTTAGTTCAATAGTGTAATGACCAATCGTTTATTTACACTTTATTAACAGGAGGTTACATCACAGCACAAAATTAGCAGTAAATGATAATCCATTTGTTAGCAGATAATAATATCTATAAACCCATCAAAATTATGATGTTTATGCATTTAATACATTGTTCATATTTAAAAAACAATATTTACATACTTTCACTGTATTAAAACACTTAGACCCTATAAGTTTTGATATTAAACTAACAGATGATTGGTGCCTACCCGCAAAGCCCCTGATTTTAGTGTTATTCATTCTGTAAGACACATTGTGTTTATTTCATTTATATTAAAATAAACATCCTGAAACTAATCATAGAAGGGAAGATTGAGGGCCGTAGAGGGGTTGGAAGAAGACGGCTTTCCTGGCTCCGGAACATTCAGGAGTGGACCGGGATGAGAGGTGTGGAGGAGCTGTTTTGTGCTGTCCGGAACAGGAGGGATTTCTCCCAAATCGTCGTCAACGTCGGGGGGACCCGACAAGACACGTAGAGAAGAAGAAGAAGAAAATAAACATTTACATAGTTTTTTTCAGATACGATACAACATTTGCTGTCCATCTTTTTACAACTACTCAAAGCTTTTGTTCTAATAATAATAAAAGCAATATTTATGTTAGGTTGGATATAACTGAATTCGTTTAGTGCAACGAAACAAATAAAGTAAAATAAGTAAAAATACTGCATTTCAACTTCTTCTTTGACTCCTGTGAAATGATCATACCTTTTTGCTGAATTGAAGGTGTTAAAAGGCTTATAAAGAATATTTTACGAATACCTGCCTATTACATAACACTCGAAAACTTACAGAAATGAGTTCAAATTCTATCTTTTACCGGGGACTTTACGAAACCATTTTTCCTGATTATACAAAATATATAAAACCATTTAAGTACATTGTATAGTACATACATACGTCAGTACCTTTATGCCACATGAATACAGAGTACAATAAAAGCGATACATCATTTCTGATAATTGTAATAACTCTATAATACTAATATTCCTATCAAGATCAACCTCGAAATAACATTAATTAACTTACTGAAGGCTGTTGGTTTCTAAGTTAAATAACCTCAAAGATTCGATGTATAAAATTTACAACCTGTTTCTCTTACGATAGTTTATTTATTTCTTTAGAGCTGAAACTCAACAAACCTTATGGTATGAAGTAAACACTTAACTTTTTTATAAATACACCCTATGTTTTATAAATGAGTAGACAATTGTTTCGTCTTTTACCAAGACATTATCAATACTTGTCTGTCTTGGTAAAAGACGAAACAATTGTCTACTCATTTATAAAATATAGTGTGTATTTATAAAAAAACTAAGTGTTTACTTCATACCATAATGGATAATACGCAAAAAGTTATGGATTATAATTATTAAAAATATCAACAAACCTTGAAACATTACGTTTTTTGTAAACAACATTTCAAGATTTCTTGAAAGCTATTTAATCATAATAACTTATTCTTATCTACACTGCTTTCGTTACATTATCAGTATTGTGAATGATGATTCGTCAATTAAAAGTTAATGATAGAGTAAACAAGTCGTCAATAATAATGCGATTTAAATGTTTCATAATAAACAATTCATAATAATTATTGTTGGTTGATAAAATCTGCATTTATTGGTCTACTCTCTCAAAGTAGCATATCAATATTTGAGAAAACTTTATTTAACAAGTGTACTACAAAAATTTACTGTTAGAAATACTAGTGAAGTTGTTCTTGAATATAAAAACAATTATAAAATAAAGTTATAATGATTAAAAAGGTTGCCTTAAAATACGAGTATGCTCTACGGGTTCCCCATAAATAATGGTTAGTCAATCTTTCCGGTAAATTTTCTAGTATCCTGTATAAAACAGGAAGGTAATCCTAAAACAAACATTATAAGACTTAAGTTTCAATTAAGCGATAATTATAATGCCATCCTTCGTGAATTTCTTTATTTATTTATTCATACTTTACTGTACATTGATAACTAACAATTCCATTGAAGGTATACATTCAGGTAATGCAATCAATACACAGAGGGCGAGTTTATCGTAAAGATGACATCTTTTCCAACTAACCCAATCTCATTAGCTACGCAACGGAGATGACTTTCTGTGCGTTCATGATATGCTTTTATCCTCCTGGCTACCCCACTTGAGGAGATGCCGTGATGGTATAGACAGACGATATAATGGACTTAACTTTATTATAAAATATTATTTTCATATTTAAACCTTTTTGTATTATTTTTAGGGCATACCTGAAGCGATTTATGGCCGGTTTCAATAACCTATCTATCTGTGACTGTTGATTGAAATGTATGATTTAAAATATAGAACACAATAGATTTCAATCGACAGTAGCGGATAGATAGATTATTGAAACCGGCCATTAAATAACATGATAAACAACTACTTGTTTCATGCATCAATTTCTACGGTTAACGATATTGTACTCATTGTTAGTAAATTGAAATAAATAGCCACCATCAAGGAGTACAAGAATGATTATTATGCAATTGTGTAATGCTTGTAGGTACAAATTTATTATGGATACATAATACACGCAACGTACTCGCATTCAGAACTAGTACTATTATAGTCAATAACTATTATATAAATCTTTTACCTGCATTATATCACTCGTATCACTTAGCTTATAAAAAATATATTACTGAAAATGTGTGTATGGGTTTTATAGATTTTAGAGACGTTTGTAGATCAATATCCATCAGACTGAAATATTGTATCCAAAAACACTGGCAATCAATAAATAATAATCTCCTCAAAAAATATATTAGATACTCTATGATGTATCTTATCATTCTTTTCAAATTGATTGAAATTTCTCTCTGCATTGGAAAAAATTTGTAACACTTATTATAATGAAAAAATAAAATAACGAAATATCTTAAGACCTTTTGTATCCACTTGATGTGTCTAGTAACAAGTAATCTACTGAAATCTTACTAAGAATTTCGATAAATAACAATAATAATAATCTTTATCCCAGATCTGAAAGTGGGTTGTGCAAGCCTCTCAAATCCATAGTAAATACATATTATAAATATACAAAAATGAAAAAAACATAATAATACATAGACATATAGGTATGACTCAATTTATTATTTATAGCATTTGACGTTAGTTTAGATGGGTATTTAATCTTAACCAACAATAAAACATTCTAGTAATAGAAACAGTCTATTCTAGAAAAATATGAAATAAATTAAACACGTGTCAAAGTTTTATTTAATTTTTACATTGTTCATTACCACTAACTTATATATTTTTTTAACAACCTGTGTTTGAATATAAATTCTTCACTTGGCGTTATCCTGATGATGAGAGCAGAAGCTCTTGAAAGCCGGCTCGCAATTAATAAAATCTAATTATAATTATTCTATTTTTGTTAATTTTACATTTTTTACTACTTCAGCTATTACTAGAATGATTAATATTTTTCAAACTATCTTAGGATGGCATTAGTTGTACTTATATAGGGGATAAAAGTAAGTATACCTATGAGCAAAGTTCATGTGAAGGATACAAAACAGTTTACTGTCTGACTTGCTTCGTATAAATATTTAATAACATGGACTGATTCAGACTCCATGTTTCAACTGATAAAATATTCACGCGGCAGAATCTATGCAATTTTTCTCAACTCTACTTACTAGCTTTCTACTGTATTTCAGATTACTGATAATATTTTCTATCGCATAAACATCTTCCTCATTTGTCTTATTCATGTCCAATCGACCCAATAACTTTCACCATTAGGTACGCAATGTCTCGAAACCTTTTTTATCAAAAAGATTTTTCATGTACAAAGATACATTTTTTGTACACAAAATAAGGGTAATAACATGTTATTATGCAAATTGGCATTCTGGAAATCTGTACGACCTTATTCATCTTGTCAAAGATGTTATTCCCTACCTAGTGATTCTTCCTTTTAGAAATAAGATAGGTATGTGATTATTTGAAGTACTATCCATAATACGTAAAAAGTATTTTAACGAGAATATTTTTATATGAAGGCGTATCATAAATGATTCTGCTTTAAACGTAGCATTTACGTACATCTGATAAAAGAAGTAGGTAATTTGATTGAACTGATTTAGGTATTTAATTTAAACTGTATATTTTTCAGTATTTATTTGCGTATAATATTAATCTTTTATTTTAATATGTTCATGAATATTGTATATAAATACTAGATTGATAATGACCTGATAAGAGAGAAACGTCTTTCGACTTATCAGGTCATTATCAATCTTACGACCTTATGATTGATAATGATCTTGTAGGTTGGAAGACGACTCTACATAGATCGTGATCAATATGAAGGCTGATTATTACAAAGGTGCCAAGTTTCTGGAGAATAAAACCAAGAAAAAGTGAAAAGAAGTAAGGGGGACAGCAGAGCAATGTAGCAAAAGTGATATCTATTGGATAAAGTTTGAAGTGCACTATGTTGTTCAACCACGTTGCAACTTTGTAAGTTTATTGGCCTTTGTGTTTAACATCAATTGGGAGTAAAAACACATGTATGAAATTTTTGATAGGTACTTTGCACCTTTACCGACCTTTAATTTATAGTAGAAAGAAACACTTATTTTAATTTACCTAATTATGGCATTCTATTACGTGTGATCCGACACAATCAATAAATACTAGATAGTTATCTCAAACACTTATGGCCGGTTTCAATAACCTATCTATCCGTGACTGCCGATTGAAATGTATGATTTAAAATATAGAACACAATAGATTTCAATCGATAGTAGCGGATAGATAGATTATTGAAACCGGCCATTAATGAATTTTTAAGATTCAAGTTATATGTAAATACATCAAAAGTGTATTATATAGGTAGACAGTTATCCGAAGTTCTCATGCTAATTGAATAAGTCTACCCTTATAATGCTGACAAATACAGTGTAAGCAGTTTCCTTTCTCAATCACTTTTTAATCGTTTCTCCTTTCACCTTGTCTAATATAACGAGAGCATTACTCTTATCTTTCCCATAAATGTTATTAATACCCTTTGGCAATTGCGTCGTTCTCTGATAATACACTGATATGTGAATGAAATTATTCAAGTGTGAATAAATACAAAGGCTTGGGTATGAACGTTAATACGTTAGTGTGGAGCCAAATATTTGCATTCTCATTTTTTAAGATATAAGTACCTATACACCGAAAAAATTGCGTATATTTCGAATATAAGTCGCCAGTTGGAAGCCTAAATAAGTTGGGAAAAATTGCAACTTTGCGAATATCTCCTCCTATGAAACTGAAAAACAACAATGAAATCGCAAAATATCTTATATTACTAATCCAAATTTTAATTAAGACTACGTTCGGGAATAGAAATTTTAAACACAAATTCCAATATGAAATTTTGAAAGCACGAGAACGAAATAAAAACTCACTTGTAAGTTTTAAAATCAGACATTTGACACTTCACTAGTATCCAAAAAGTGGTAAAATATTATCGAAATGGAGAAGATCAATTAAGTATATAATTGTCTTATTTATTTAATATAAGTGATATACTATATCGTTTGTATGTATCGACAACCTTTTTCACAATGACAACACAAAACAATAATGTTCAGTATAATATTTAGATGTATTTGGGTTTATTAAATACATAAATTCATCATTCATTTCAATGAAATTTATCGTGAATTAAAATTTAAAAAATTTCATAAATTTAATTTTACAATAATTTCAATCAACTGACAAACAAAATAAGTATAAACTAACGAATTTAATAGAAGTAATCGTGCCATGTCTAAAATTTGTAATTTGGCATAGTTTGAGATGATTGTGACGTTTCATGATCGTCTTCACCAAATTGAGGAAATGGATAATTTACATATCGTGTAATTTGGCAAAGGCTTATAATATTATAGTAATAATATTGCAAATATTTCAGTAGTAGGTACCTATATATGTAGTTATTTGGGAAGACATAACTGACAAAACCAACAGCCTAATTATTATTATTATTATTGTAATCATGTTAGGTATACGCTCAGCTATGCAAGATTCCTACACAGCTCTCTACTGGAATTACACTCGGTGACCTGAACTATTTTAATTAGATACAATGTGATTCACAGCCCCGGCAGAATCGACGAATACATTATCTTCAAAATAGGATCATAAATACCATAGTACTCACACTACACTACACTACACGTATCTAGTATTATTATTATTATCTTAGACTATCTACATACTTATTTTATGATATTATATGATGCATATTATATTAATATAACATCAACATAATTATACCTATATACTACAGCTGATTCTAATTAAATACATTGATCATGATTTCCCCCGTGATATCCTTACATAATAATGGTTTCCCCATCTTAAATATTAAATACCATTTACAACATAATATCATTATGAATATTTGTTAATTAAATAATAAAATACGAATACCTGTTAGGTAGAAGTATGGCATCTCTCACAAATGAAGTAGCCAGTGAATTAACTGCATGCAATAAACATAAAGATTGTCTATTAATTTCCCGTGTCCTGTTAAAAGCAGGTATTCGTAAAGTATCGCACATAAGATATAATATTTTCTATTCAGTGATGAGGTATGACACCCATCTTGGATATCATTAACTATTATTGGCACGAAGAGGATGACTTGCATGTTTATTTCTCTAGTTTGTCTACTGGCTGTTCTACTAATTGGGAATGCCGTTAGGGTATGTCTGAAAAAAAACAGTAATAGTCCATTTATAAAAGTACATTGCCACCCATCCTAAATGTCTTGATTTTATATTGGCACAAAGAGGACAGTTTGCATGTTTCTTACATGCAGCTGATCTGCTGGCTACCCCACTTGTGGGATATGCCGTGATGGTATAGTAGTAGTAGTAGTAGTAGTAAAAGTACATTATTTTTACAATACAAACGAATTATTGTTAAAAAATCTGATGAAAATTAAGATCAATGTGTTTATATTACCAAGAATTTTATCAATTTCTCACATATTGAAAAGTTTTGTTTCACAAAACCTGTCAAACTTCAGATACTCATATATTTTTCGATATATTTTTTTATAAATACTTATTGTAGATATTTCATCATGTTTATCTCATCGATCTTCTTTTCACACGTCTAAGTCAATCAATAAAAAGTAATGGCAATTATTCCAGCAACCATATTATTCCAGTCCAACATCTGTACCTACATTCTCTATTCATACATCTCTTTCGATATATTCACCATCTATCTAACTAGTATTATCTTGATTTTCATTTAAATAGATAGAAGCAAAATCATGATCAAAGAAAGTAACATAATTCTTTTGATATAATATTAATCTTCTTTGCTGGTTCATTGCGATTCAAATAACTTAGGTATCATTAAAGACTACTTCATTTTACTTTCAGATTTCTCGAGTTATTATTTTTGTTCCTGAATAAATAATGACGCATATATCAAAAGATTTACATGAAGATTTACAGTATACGTATACTCAGAGATTTCATAAAGTAATATATTAAGCCGTTTGAATTCTAAAGACGTGCTACGTTTCTCATTTCAGAAGCAGAAGCATATTACTATATTACATAAACCATTTCTATCGTCAACATGTTCCTTCTATTGCGGTACAACAATAAACATACTGAGACACTAATTTCCTTAATTCAACGGACATTCTAACATAAAGATGGACATTAACATGATAGCGAAACGGACAATCAACATCGGTGTACGTTCCGGTACGTCCGTTTACAAGACGACGCTAATAGAAGTACGACGCCAGCGCTGGGGCGCCGGAAGTATCAACAAGATAGACTTTATATCAGACGCAAACAATTTGTGGTCTGCGAGCGGCGGTAATTTGATTAAAAAAAGTCATTAGCAGAAACAAAACGTATTCCAGTGTTTACTATAAATATTTTCCGAAATCGTGGACTCAACGTGGGATGAATGCAAATTATCTTTAGACTAATTATAAATATTTATTCTTTTTCAACAGGCCATATTCATTTGTTATTTTTCGTACACATTTTTTTTATTATCTGATTTGCTTGAAGTATAGTAGATACAATATACTCACCTTTTATACGCACACATTTGCCCTACATTTTTTATGAAATACTGTTATGAATTCGATACAATATTTATTGCTTCGAGATGTTTTGAACTTTGAATACAAATAGTTGCCAAAAGCGGTCCCGCACCATATAAGAATTGAAACCCTATACAAAGATGTCAAATGTCACAGTAAATAATACTTTGTACCTTGGTTTAAAGGAAAATTTGGTCAGTACCATGCTTTTGGTTTGTGGTTGTTTTAATTTGGGTGATCAACAATGAAATATACATTTTGCTTTCATTGCGATTTGAAAAATAGGCATAATTACCTATTAGTTGTCTCTCCGCGTAAAAAATATTCGTACTCTGTATGGTATCAAACATTATTTTATGTTTTTTTTTCTAGATTAATGACGCATTAAAAAAAAGTACTTTCTCCGTACCTGTACTATTTTTTTTTTTTTGCGAAAATGAATCGTATTATTAATGCATCTAATTTCATAGGTAATTACTAAAGTCCTATATAAATTATATATTATATTCTACCGCTCGTTCTGTGAAACTTACAAAGTAATAAATGTAATTAATCTCAATGCGAAAGTGACTATGACAAGGTATGATAGCGTGAAATGTGCATATTAAAAAAGTTTTCCAACATGTGTCCGGTTGGTAGGTGAGGCAATCTGTATTACCGTAGTGAGATTATACTCTGACTATTATTATTAGATTCTATACACTGCACACAGTCCTGCTGTATGCATTAACATAAGTGGATTTCACATTTAAAGTTATGTGCAAGAATTTGCAACACATATTATTTCCCAGTACGTATGTTAAACGAACGAAATAGTAATAAACTTACATTATGCAAATGCTTATAGGTACATAAATGTTATTATTATTATTATGACATTTTCTAGTCTCACAACACATTCAGATGTTCTGAAAAATACATTAAAGTTTACAAAGAATACGACTTTATAAGACATTTTTCCATTATGAATAACAATACTTTTACAAATTTACAACCTAAATCTTAACTCTTTGAAAACATGTACATAAAAAAAACATATTATCACTGTTATGAGAAAAAACTGATTATTTTTACTCACATTTCCTTAAATTTTTATAAAGATGTTTTTTGAATTTCATTTACGATTTCTTACTATTTTTATTTTTATTTTTTATTGATTTATTACAATATTACAAATTACAACATACATACATATAAACAATCTAGATATTTCAATTATTACCATCATGAACACTTAACAGTCTCACTAGGATCTTTGATCCTGTGTTGAGACCGTCTTCATCTACAAGCAACCCCGCCATTCACGAAATTCTCCATTCACTCCAAAATCCCAAACAAAATATCTTCCGTTTCTTCTTCATTCAAATCATTTATAATCCACATACACACCTCACTTTTAAATTTCCCTAGCGTGACACACTCTTTGACAGTTCTTGGTAGACCATTGAATACCCTAGGAGCTATATATGTACTATCTTTCTGTCCGAGAGCAGTATACATTCTAGAAACTCTATGTGCCGCACTTATGGCCGCCCTTGTTCCAATGTTAATTTGATTAACCACAACACCACCCTGACGAATTTCATTATAGTACCTAATCAAAACGCATAACAGATACAATTTCCTTGGGCTTAATATTCTGTAATGCCTTCGTAAAGGTTCCGTGTGATACCCGAATCCTACTCCGTGCATTATTCTCAGAATTGCCTTCTGCACAATCATCACTTTAGTCACATGCACAAATGATGCGGAACCCCACACCTCCACACCATACTTCAGTATTGAGTTTCCAAGAGCAAAGTAAACCATTCTCAAGCTTTTTTTATCCAAGAAACTTCTTAACCTATAAAATATAAAAATGATTTGCCTTATTCTTTTTGTAAGAATCTTCAAATATTCATCCCATCTTAGAAACTTGTCAATCACAATACCTAGGTACTTAACTGAATCGCATCTTTCAATAATATGCACATGTTCCACTTCCAGTTTGTCCTTACTTAATAAAGTAATTGTATGAGAGATTTTAGGCTGACCCATTTCATTCAATGAGTAAGTCATATATTTGGTTTTACTTATATTTAATGTGAGTAGATTTTTTGACAGCCAGTCATATACAATCCCCATACCCTTATTAGCCTTTTCAAAAACTTTATCCCAGTTTTTACCTCTAAAAACAAGCACAGTGTCATCGGCAAAAGCCACTACTTCACCCACGTTCAATAAACAAAGTCCATTTACATTTACAGTAGTGGACCCAACGTGCTTCCCTGAGGAATACCATATGAAACAGTTTTAGGCTTGCTAAGGTTGCCCCCCACCTCGGTCACTTGAGTTCTATTCTCCAGGTAGCTTTTAAAGAATTCCAAAACTATGCCCCTGATTCCTATCATTTCCAATTTACACATCAATATGTGTGACACAGTATCGAATGCTTTAGCTAAATCTAGATAAATCCCAATACATTTTTCTTTCTTATCTTTATAAGATTTAGCATGACTAATTAATATTTATTAAAGTTTACTTCATAATAATCAATACGACATAACTGATAATTCATTTTGATTTAATTTCAATAGATCGATTGATTACAATAGGGAAAACTTGTCATTTTCATTGCAGGTAAGACACTCACTCAGAATAAGATTTCTGACGGAGATAAATACTGCATTACTTTAAATCATTCAATATTTTAGATCTGATATTCACACAAACGTTTCAAGATAAATATCGAGATAATTGGTAAAGTTATCAAAGGAGTAACCAAGCAACTAACTATTTATATATTAATACTATGCAATATATTGAAAACTTACGTAATTTATATTTCTATGTAACAGCTTAGTCTCTAGAGGGTAAGATCTAATTCCAATCCAATCCAATGTTATGATTATCCAACTTTGTAAAGTCATCCTGCCAGTAAAATGTCTTATTTTTTATTATAATTATAAAACTGATCATTTTAATACAATATAATAAAATAAATACTTCATGGTACTAGAGGGACCCTGTACATCCTACTAGTATTGAAAAAATAAATGTGTCAAATTTTTGTATTACATGTTCTTTGGAATGCTGAACCCAAGTGTCTCGTAAAGAAACTACGGGAGATGTTGAAGAATAAACAATAAAATAAAGAATAGATTCATTCTTTTATAAACTCAAAACTGTTTATATAATATAAAGGAATACAAAGATACCATTTTATTAGAATTAAAATAGATTTACTCCCACTATGAACACTTTCACTTTCGCTTTTAATTCTATTAAAATAAACTTTCACAAAGTTATTCCAAGTACTATAAAATCATTGCAACTTTGTATACTTATCATATTCTTCTAATTTCTTCATGAAAATATTTTTTATTTTTTAGTAACGATCACATGTTAATATAATAAATATAAACTTTTATTAATATTTAATTCTGTGGTCTTGTTAGTTCTTGTGAGTAATTGTTTACATTGAATAAGACATCCGCTGGTAAACAATCTTGTAGTAAATGTTGAGCTGGTTTGTGTAAGTGGATAAACTGGCTATAGTCCAATGTTTTCTATCATATATCATAGACTCATAGACGGTTCTATACTAAAATATCCATTTTTTAAAATGAACAGAAACAATACATAGCCACTAAATGTGTTTATATGTGTAGGTACATGGTACATGCTTTTTATATAATTTTCTGGATGGGAAAGGGTTTAGTAAAAAATTGTGGATTTCCGTACACAGAAATATTTCGTAAGTAAGTCGGACGACTCTACAAAATCTGAAGAGAAAGGTTTGTGTCGATTTAATATTTCAATTTGTTTGCAAAAGCTTTCTCTCGAAAAGGATAAAAACCTTCTCCACCTCTCTTGTGGTGTGAATTTAATACATAGTAATACAATAATATAAGTTCACGAACTTACCATAAATAACAAAAGACGATTGTGGGTATTATTATAAAACTGTGGAAGATATTTCTTGAAAAAAAAATTCACTTATTTTCTATACTTTTTTCAGAGTGCTCTCATCATCTTAGCGAAAAGAACGTACTAGATCACTTGATAATATCAAGATCTCAAAGTCGTAATAATATTTAAACAAAGACACTGTGCACTACTTCTAAAAGAGCAGCTTAGGATCTGCCATAACTTTTAAATTACACTTTTAATACATGTTGTTTTTTTGTTGTAAATGTAGAAACCATCAAGATACGAGTATTATTATTGAATAGAAACAAAGTATCTAAAAACTTCCTTTTTTCGATATACAAATTTATATATATATTGAAAATAAAGCAAGTCATATTAAAAATGTTAATTAATACCCTTGATTCTTTCCTGTCCCTTTTATTAATGTTTCTGATATTGTTGCTGAAAGACACTTTTTTTATTTTGTCAATCAATTACAATTTACTTCGAAAAATAAAATATTATTATGGAATTTCCTCTGCTGATAAAATTTCTATATGAAGAAAATAATTTAAGTTAAACAATTTATAAATGTCGTATTTTTTGACAATCTAGATATAAATAACACAACGCAAGTCGTATTTGTTGCGTTCGGCTGGTCTGCTGGCTATTCTACTTGTGGGATATGCCATGATGGTATAGTAGTAGTAATTATAAAAGATTAAAATTTTAATTATAGTTATTGAAATGGAGCATATTAAATATTATATTTTTGTAAGTCATTCACTCATTTACGAAAAATATGAATTCCTAACAGATTCATCGTAATATAATAATAATAATCTTTATTGCACAAAATTAGTATACAAAGAAAAAAAAACATGACAACATTACTGCTGAATACATAATTTTGTGCAATGGGTGAGTTTATCGCTGAAGCGCGATATCTTCCAACTAACCCAATATAGAATATTATTTTATTTAAAGAGTCTTCAGAATTTAAAGTTCATCCACTCTTTTCTGTAAGTTTTCAAATGTCATCTAGGAGGTGGTTATTCGTAAACCATTTATGGCACTCTTTCTAAATATTTATTATATTGACACGAAGAGAACGATCTTTTGTTCATTACATAATATACATCTATTTTATAAATCCACGTGCTTCTCCATTTGTGGAAAGTGTTGCGATCGTATAAATAGAAGGCATATAAGCTTTCATGTATTTTAAATTTGATTTACCTTTGCACTCAAAGATTTTAATAGAAATCACTACTAAATCTTTGTTTCCTAATTCAAGTGAATCTGTATAGATTACAGAAAATCCTTCCTAGCTTTATGCTTGATATAAGAGCAACTATTCAAAAGGGATTTCTTATGAACAATGCCTTATATAATTTAAATTCGAAAGCGTATGTATTTATGTTATTGTTAAGTACCTACCTACTGATATTATTAAACTTGAATTTTTTTGAACATTGTAAAATATTTAAACTCATTAGTTTTCATACGTTTCCTTCAAATATTTAAATTATGTATTTTTATTTAATTTCATTCAAGATTATTTTATCTTAGTTAGTTACAACAACTTATTTTGTTCTAGGGCTTATCTAGATTTTTTGAAAGGGGTTGGAAGCAGCCTAACAAAATTTGATTGTATTTTGTCACGAATCAGCATGGCACAACCTTTTTTAATTCTATATAAAAAAGAATATGAATTGAGGGGAGACGGGATATGTGATTAAATATAACATCGTTGTTTTTGTACCCTAGACTGCTTGAGGGCCTCTATCAATAAACATATTGATTACTTAATTCAAAATCACAACAATAGGAGTCTTGTATTTCGATTCATCTTGTAAATATTGGGTAAGTTAGATATAAAGGTAGTTAATAGCTGTTTGAAAAGACTTTTTTTATAGATACATGAAACCTTAATTGTATTAATCAAGATTCTACGAGAGATCAATAAATCATTTTGCCGCATAACATTTTCATATGTGTGTGATTCGTTACAACATGGAAGGTGTCTTAGAAATTATAAACTCTAATGAATTTCCAGGCATGATTCGAAAAATTTCACAGAATCATCTTTTATGTGTACCTAAGTGAGTTTCCATGAATTATCCAAGAAAAAATAGTGTAGGAGATTTAATTTATCTCAATAAATTTCCCGTGAATATCTCGGAGTATAAGTTAATAGTTTCATGTGTAAATGGGGCTCGATTAGACGAATAGTTTGGTACAAACGTTATTTTTGAAAAAATTGACACATAGGAGAGTTCATGGTTCCAATATTTAAGGTGTAATTTCAAGGGGAGATGTTATTTTATACCTACTTTAATTCTAATAATAAACTACTTAAACTGTCCATTATATACAATTATACACCCTTATATTATGTACTTAACACATTTATACATTTTGTGTTGACGTCATATTTTCTTCTTTTATATCATTTCCTCGGTTCCCACTCTACTTGACGGTACTCTGTTTTTTATTTGCTTTTAAGACTATATTGTATTATTTTTATTTTTTTAACAATTCAATTAAGCAATAGACGTCAAGAGTAATTGAACAATAATGTAATACTTTCCATAATTGAACAAGACTTAATTTAATTTAGGTGTCCTGAAATATTTTGTTTTTAATTATTAATAATTAATAACAATTTAGTAAGGAAGATAAATATATGGATAGTATCATGCAACAAAGTATCAAGTCACAAAACAGAATATTTTTAATTTGTTTCAAAATTCAAACTTAAAAGTTGTGCACCTTTCCTATATTAATTTAGTAACTTAAGCTAACCAATCCTCTGTAATATACTTGTATCCATATACAATTGTTAGTGTCAACTCGGTCTCTCTGGTTTCAATCCTCTGGATTAGTTTGCAGCAAAGTCTTCCATTTCTTTTTTCCATTGCTCCTTTCTGTGTGACCTTATTCAGTTTTTCAGAGAGAACGGAACGCCAAACAGATCTATCTTTACACACTTCCTTTGCTTCCTCCACATTCATACAGTTGCTCATACACGCACGTCGGTTCCTCTTACTCAACACGCGGCTGTCCATGAGAATTTGATCCACGTGATCAAGCCACGTGGTTCTCGGACACCCGCGTTTCCTCACTCCCTTTCTTTCAGACAATTATATCCTCTTTGTCATTCTTACCTCTTCCATTCGTTCAACATGCCCAAACCATCGTAGTTTATTCACGCGCATTCTGTCCACAACAGTCTTCTTGCATCCGCTCGTTCTTCTAATATCCTCATTCTTCACTCTATCACGCAGCGTTTTACCAACCATTCTTCTCAACGATCGCATTTCCACTGCATTTATTCCACTTTCGTCTTTCTTCAGCCACTTCCATGTCTCGCTTGCATATGTAAGTGACGGTACCAGAATGGTATTATGCACCAGCATTTTAGCCATGTTCGACACATTGCCATTGCTGACAATGGGTCGAAGTGCACCGTTTACTCTATTACCGGCCACTTTCGGGATGGGACCCCTCAGCCATCCCTTCTTTTATTTCTTGTAGAAGTTTTTCGTGACACATTATGAGTCTAATCCTTCCGGCGCATCATTTTGATATGATTTTGAGCAGGTGCTTCCCTTTTTTGATTGTTAAGAACTTCTTCATTTAAGATGTGATCCTTTCAAGATACTCCCAGGATTTATCTATAGGACCACATCTCAAATACCCCTAATCTTTTTTTATTTCTTTCAAATAGGCTCCATGTCTCACAGTCATATAATAGCGCACACATATCTTTACAAGGAACTTGCGTAGTTTCAGATCTACATTTTTAGTCCGAATATTTTCGATTTTTGCGAAACAATAGCCTTGCTTTCTGTATACGGGTGTCAACCTCATTCTTAGACCGACCATTTCAAGTGATCTTTCTCCCGAAGCTGACAAACTCTTTCATGTTCTTCATCTTAACTCCATACATTTCTACTTTTATGTATTGTTCGTTACGGCCTACTGCCATTACTTTTGTTTTGCCTTTGTTATTTTCATGTTATGTTTGCTTTCTAAGACATCCTTCATATTCACTAAAGCTTCTTCGAATTCATTCACTCTCTTACTTCATCAACCGAATATTGAATATCCTTACAAAACATTGCTTATCTCATTTTGAAGATGATGTTAGATAATATTGTAAATAGTTTGTTGCATAACGGAATCCATATAGGCACACATAAGTATATTGAAGGTACGAACTTAAGAATATACTTTTTAGGGAAAAACTTATTGGTAAATTGAAAAATAAATGGATTATACTAAGCATATCCACACCTGAGCTCAATAGAAAAAAACCTATTCAAACACATAAATGAATATGCTTTTTAGTATTATTATTAATATTGGTTACAATTTGAGTTTCACTTTACAGGCAACAAAACTCCAATCTTTGTTTTTCTTTTCATTGGCAGTCGCCACGAGTGTAATAATTATTTATTACTGGTCTATTTTTTCTTTTAAAAAAATAAGAAGAGGAAGTACAAAAATATCACTAAAAATATTTTCTTTAGGTAAAAATCTTCGGACAATTCAATATCTGTTTTTTTAAGATAGTTGAAATGTGTCATTGGTTCCGGCTTACTGAAAATTCCCCAAAGGATATTGTTTGTATAAAAGATTCCTATAACATCATATGAAAAAAATTCATACCAGAGTATGCAGGAACTTACAGAATATTCACAAAAGTAATAATTGTCACTATATGGTTTTATATGATTTGCTTTTCATTTATAAATATCAATATATTAGAAATATAATGTATTTAATATTTGAAGTAATTTTTTTTATTATTATTTTCACCTTTTACTGTCAATTTTTGTAAAATCTGGCTAAAAGTCTGGTGTTCGTAAAACCTGATGAGTCATGACACCTATCCTGATTTTATTAACACGTAGAGGACAATCTGTATATCTATAGCTTGCATTTAGTTCGTTACCCCATTTGTGATATATGCCGTAGTAGAAATGACTAAATTACTTATTTCATTCCAATTTCTCATTATAATGAACTTCCACAAAAAGCCGTCAGCCGATAAGTTATACTTTGCTGATTAAATAATTAAAGATCTAAGATAGTGAGAAATTGGCAAAGCATATCATATGGAAAAATTTCAGAATATTTGGAATTAGGTAGGTATGATCTATTCTAATTTCAAATGTCATTCACTCGTTTACGAGTGATCAGGGGAATGATTTCTCAATTATTTTAAAATAGGCTGTATAAATTATGTCTACGTGCAAATTATTAACAGAAGCTAATATACCTACTATAAGCACCCATATATATTTTTGAATACTTTTTTAACATGCCTACATTTATTTTATTTACTGTACAAACATAGTTATAAAGTTGATTGAGCTCTGCATAGTTGATACAATAAACAAAATAAGTAAATAACAATTTTCATGGCTTGTTTGGGATTAAGCTAATGAAAATTTTTCTCATCATTTATAATTCACAACAAATCCTACGATGCGACGGTTCATAAAGTTTGATATCCTCCATCCTCCGTAACACGAAAGAAAAAATACAGATGAAATAAAAATAATTAATATCGAAAAAATCTACGCGGCTCGCTAGCATGGTTTATGGCGAATGAGATTCCAAGGGGTCAGAGATATTGTAAACAAAAAAAGAATTCATATTAATGTCTTCCCTTCACTGCTGAGAAACTAGAAGCGCACACGTGACATGGAATAAGTCAATGTTAAGAACAAAAAATTAATTGCATTTCTTGTAATACTAGGAAGTTTACACTCTTCTACGTGAACATTTTAATAACGAGGATTGGAAAATAAAATCTCTGACCAAATATTTTTTCTATAAACACAACATATGTTTCTATGTATGTATTGAAGAGATGTTTTGGCCAATGACACCGTATCGTAACAGTGTCTAAGTATCAGGTATAAAACGTGTGTTCTAGATCTATGAAGGTTAGAGAGAAAACACCTGATCACAACAAGGCTTGAAGTGAGAGACATTGATTGAAATATTATATTATGTTTTGTCAAAATTTGAAACAAGTTGTCTCCTCGATGTAAATCCATGTAATAATAATAAAGTTTGAAAATCACAGATCCTAAAACCTTCCGGAAAATACAATCTATTCAATACCTACGAATAATTTTCACATTAAGTTCGGTAATCTCTTCACATTAAATATTTGTAGAGAGCCTCATACTAACGGAACTTGTTGGTAGATGCTGAATAAAGGGATACAGACAATAATGGTCACGTTACAAAATGGAAGGCGACCTAATTTATTTATTAAAGGACATCAATGGACTTGTATAGAACTAACCAAATCAAAGAAGGCTTGTAAATACCCAGAAAATACATGGAACATATATTATTATATTAATCCTACATTTGTAAAGTACACATGTTGTATAGTGGGCAATGGATTAAAAATAAAAACGTACCCATCTATCGATGTACGAGTATTCTATTATGAGATTTAATTAATTCGTGTATTCCTTTACATTGATCTTATGTAAATTATTTGTGATTTGTTTATCGCTTTATCAGTGATATAAAGATCTCCTGGATCTTCTATGTATACTAGTGAAATATAGTAGTATAAGTAAGTTGAACGAAATCTTAGAAGTTGAAGAAACAAAACAAAATGTATTGTCGTTGGAAAAGGTGAGACGACTGCGAACATTGCTATAAGTGGGGTGAGTATCGAGTTGGTAATATAATCGTAAGAAGGATAAAACAGACTAAATTTTTTTACACAAAAATCTAAAATTTGGATCCCTCTAGCATTGAATTCAATGTTAGAAAGAACCTGATTAAAATCCTTGTCTGCAGGGCTACTCTTGACAAAACTAAACACGATCTTAATCTAGTCTTGATCTTGATCATACGACGCACGAAGTGACTATTGGCCAAAAATACACGCAAACCGATCGCGCGTTAGCGGTAGCGCGGTGTTTTTGACCATAGTCCCTTCGTGCGTCGTATGATCAAGATCAAGACTAGATTAAGATCGTGTTTAGTTTTGTCGAGAGTATCCCTGCTGGAGTGTTCTACTATATGGTAGTGACACGTGGACCATTATCAAGAGTGAGCGGAGTGAGATGCATTCTAAAAATCCATTGGTCAGAACATATCGAAAACGACGAAGTGTTGAATAGGGGATCTGATGATGCGAACTCAGAGTCCGCAAAACCGATCGTGCGTTAGCCATACTCAATAATAACTTATACAATAATAATAAATATTCGTTTTATTTTATAATGAAGAATTTATTTTATATAAGTATTGAAGTAATATAAATACTCGATAACATATATACTCATAGACTGTGATGTCAATTCAATTCCTATATTATAAATTAAGGTTTAAGAAAACAAATATTATTGCTATATTTAGAAACTGCAAAATTACTCTTGACACAATCTAAATACGATTTTAATCTTAATCCTACGACGCGCGAATTTACTATAATCAAAAATACTTACATACTCGTACCAACCTCGCGGTAGCGGTAGCGCGGTATTTTTAACTATAGTTCCTTCGCGCGTCGTATGATTAAGATCAAAACATGATTAAGATCGTATTTAGATTATGTCAAGAGTAACACTGCTGTTGAATGTAAGTTATTTGAACAAAAATCAAATAATGAATAATTCTATCAAACTTCATGAGGTGCCTGCCTGAAGATACAAATGTAGAGACTTAAATTCAATATATTTAACACCTTATGTATAATCTGATACTTGACCTCATTTACACCTTTCACTTATTACCCACTACGTCCCTCTAAATTATTAACTCAATGATCCACATAATACGCTTATATCACAAAGTGTGAATCCCCAGACAGATACCCCAATTATTTTATACCAAAACCAGCGTGTGAATATATATATATATACATACTATTCTTAGCACCTAACTCAAGTCATACACGTTCAAACTATATGTAATGTTAAAATAGATATACCTTTAAAGAAATTCATTTACTTTTAACATTCTTTGGTTTCATTCTTTTTTATGCTATTGTCATAAAGTTTAACAGTGCTCAAATGTCAACCCACAAAATTACGCTACAAGATACAAACTGTATACAACTTTTACTTATTTTGCGTTAATATTCTAAGTTGAGCACTTATTATACAGTAAAATTGCCTGCATGAAAATATAAAACAATCTCGAGTATGTACCTAATGGAGACTTTTTTGTAGTGTAATTTAGTTTTACAATTTCCGTAGATTTTATTGAGTAATATTTCGAGTTCTCTCCTCCAAACAAAGACAATTATTTCACCGTATAAAAATCTCTTTTTAAGAACTTGTACATCCCTTTCTGTGTCTCGGCAAAAAATAAAAATATCGAGAGGAGCACTTTTCCTACTTTGTATCCCGCATTTACCAAGTATTTTATTTTGTACTTCAGCTAAATGTAGCGTCTACATCAGGCTGCTACCGGGAGATATACTGCCTCGTACTTAAACAGATTATAATATGAGAAGGGAAAAAATACGCAAAAGGTTTTAAAATCTTACATCATATACCTATACTGTAACGATATGAGGTTCATATGAGTAGATACTTACAGTATTCTAAAGACTTAGAAAGCACCTTTGTGTAATGTACCAGAAATATTGTGTGGCGTCACCCTTTGAGAATCTAGTATATTGATTTAAAATGAGGATAAATTATTTTCATGATGGAATAACGAATAAAAAATCATGCAGGTTGTTAGGAGAAACGCACATTTTCGTTATGGGTGTATTTTTTGCAGCGTTGTATTATATGTAGAAAGTTCTCTGTAGATATGTCGCCGACTGATTGTTAAATAAGCCAGTCACCTGATTGGCAAGACAATTAGTCAATCTTCAACATTCAATTGATTGGCTAACAGAAGTCTTATCAGGTTTTTTACTCAATGTTTAACAATCTTCTAGCTACAGCGCCAAATATTGTAACTAAATTTTAGTAATCGAGCAGGTAATAAAGCTTCAATCAAGTAGAATGTTCAATACTTGCCGCGTCATCATGATTTAATGAAATGGTTAGACATTCACTTGAATGCCGGCATTTAACTAACCACCTAGATATTCAATTAACTGGCTAATCTTACTATCGGGTGGCAGCAGATACGTGGTTTATTTTGGCTAGCTAGCCCTTCTGGCTGCAAACTATGACGTCTCCGGTGTGAACAAGATTTGGTTAGGAAAGAATATCTGTTGTTTGAGTGGTCGGTGGGTCTCTTTCAAAGAGGTTTTTTTAAGTCAACTGCAGAATTTAAACCTTAAATTTCCTATTTAATATTATTACATTTTACGTAAAAGTATTCGAATGATTTAAAACATGTGATTCTCTCATATCAACTCGGCAAAAAAACGTACTGATGGAAAAACGTCCCCGTTCTAGAGATATATTTCAGATATCGCAGATAGATAAACTCAAATCAGGTTCATAAAGATCATCCGGAATATTAACGGAAAAGAGAAGGAAATTTATTTTATATCCAAGTGTGCGAGAGTCCATAGTACGAGTACTACAAGCTGACATAACATGAGTAAATAAGTAGGCAGTAGATAAAGGATGGGAGATTAGATAACGTGTCCCTTTTTGACACGTCTTCCCTTCTTCTAAAGGCAAGGATAATCGCAAACGATTTGAAAACATGTTGTCCTTAATAACATGTCTACAGAATCGATAATTTAATCTCTATTAGGGATCTAACCATATCTAAAACATTATTAAGAACGTTTTGTGTTACTAAACTAGACAAAGGAACACATTATGGCAATCGTTTGGGTTTCCTCGCAGCATATTATTATCTCCTGAACAATTTATTATTTCATGCGTTACTAACGAAAAATTATTAAGAACATTATCATGCTCTGCAAATACAGAAACAAAATATTTACCACAGTTTTATTCTTAATACACAAAACTACGATTAATTTTTTTTTTTGGTATTCCCGCAATTCCCAGTATTTTCGGTATGAATTTAATTTTCTACTTTTTGATTGTGATATAGAAGTAGTATTCCGTGATCAAAGCTCGCATTGCAACACTGGATGGAGAGAACTTTGGACATTATCGTCGGTAAAAAATCAAAACCTAGTACCAGATACAACAGAAAAATTACCTGGATTTAGACTTTCTGGGAAAATATGGTGTACAATAAATAACATAAGATGTGAAATAGGCTGTATTGCTCCCAACTAATAGTAATGGAGATGGGTTGATTCACCAGCGTGCACATGTGGAATGACACAAATTATCAACCATCTGAAAAACGAGTGTCAAACTACGAAAACATATCGCGTGATGAATTCTACGTAAAAATCGTATATTAGGAACAGTTTTTTACACTTCTGACAAGTAGTAGTTTTTTCTTATCGTAATTCTACTTGATTATTGTCAATATTTTTGAAAAAATGAAAATTAAGTAAACAAAGCTCTACTGTATTGATTCCCTGTAGAACTCCAAGAAATGGAAAAGTATTTCTGAACACCGACATACTCAAATGTCCAACAAATTACTATAGAGATGTGCTTTGTGATATTCTATTTCTACCTCCAAGTTTAAGATAGGTAAATAGCCTTCTTCATAATGTTCTTTAACATATACCTCATTTGTGATTATATATTTTTTTTATATATTCCACTATGCTATAAATGGTTTTTTTATTGATATTTTATAAAAATGTGCCATGATATTAAAGAAAAAAAAAATCTATAGCTGCTATAACTTCGTTAATTAAATACCATATTATTTACACGTACCACGTGGAACATAACATGTAGAATTTGAGTTTCTATTTTGATTTTATACTTACTGAAGATGGATGTCTACTCGAAGGAATCTGAGTCAAACAGTGTTCATAGTGAAAATAATACAGAGTTTTATTTTTAATCTACTTAAACTCTATTAAAATGAACTTCTATAAAGCTTTCCCATGTACTATACTATCGTTACAATTTATTTATTTATTTACTTAAGAGAAAGTGGAAAACGCTATCGGGTGGATTTTATCCAACTTAAATATACTTTAATTTGGAAAGAGTAATACACTCAATATATAAATATATAGTAAAACAAAGCCAAAAAATCTATAAAATATGGATATTATTAATTTCATACACAAACGTTTCTTAATCCTCATTTCTGTTAGCGAGTAGCATTCAATGCACCATTACAAAAAATAATATCACATCGCAAACAATATGTCAAATCAGCTAATACGTGTTGCACTAAGTCAAGCGCCTTTTATTAATCCAGGTCAGGTTTAATAACTAATTCAGATCCCAAAGTGATTATGAACTTTGAATTAACTTATTACAGCGATCAAGTTACAGAAAATGCGATAATTAAAAGTTTTTTAACCTCGCTGTCTCTGTTTACAGGATTTTAATTATAAGGAAATAACGTACCTAACTAACTAATTCCAGAATGCTTCCGAGTACTCGCTCGCGGTATTGACAATGTTTCTCTTCAAATATTAATTAAAACCGTTAAGGAAATGTTACATGGAGTATGTTGATACATACCTATATACTAATTAAAATGTTTATCAAGCATATTATTACTAGCCTATTAAGAAATTCCGAATGTGTGAATGAACAAATGTTTTTTGTCACTTAACGTTCTTATTCATAATTAAAAAGTTTACAGATGTAAACGAGGGTTCATAGCCTCAAATGAGACAGCGTATTACAAACCATTTCTATGAAAATTCATTAATGACTTGTACAAAATAATTACAAACCATGAAAGAGAGAGATGTGTGTGTATGAGTGTGTGTGTGTGAGGGTGTGTGTGTGTGTGTGAGTGTGTGTGTGTGTGTGTGTGTGTGTGTGTGTGTGAGAGAGGGTGTGTGAGGGTGTGTGTGAGGGTGTGTGAGAGGGTGTGAGAGGGTGTATGTGTGTGGGGGGTTTCACCTAGTATGTCGATAATAAATGACAAAAAAATTGACATTCTTACAATCATTAGACTTTGATATTGCATACAGCAATCAGTTTCCAAGTAGTAGCGAAATTGGGGATGACAAATGATACAATTATTTGGTAAAGGTTAAGTTTATTAATTTGTATAAGACAAGGACAGAAATTGTCATAACAGAAGGCACATAGTCAATATTAGAAGATACAATTTAGTGTTTTTGTGTAACATCATATTGTGGTAAACTAGAAGTTAGCGTAAAATCAGCATGCATCTTGCATCAGTGTGTGTGATTCCAGTAAATGTGTGTGCGTGCGTGTATGTGTGTGTGTTTGATTATAAAAAAAGCTTTATATGTGTTTAGAATAGAAAATTCGAATTGAAAATAAAAAAAGATTGTGGGCAAGATAATGAGAAAAAACATTTTCCATTTTCCTTGTTCTACGGTATAAATATCAGCAATATAATATTACAAGCACTTACTTGAGGTCTTTTTTATGTAGATACAATGTAACTTAATTTATACATCACGAGAAATGTTAATGAAATTAAATTCTTGAAACATACATAAAATATACATATACTACTACTATACTACTATACCATCACGGCATATCCCACAAGTGGGGTAGCCAGCAGACCAGTTGCATATAAAACATGCAAGCTGTCTTCTCCGTGCCAATATAAAATTAAGACATTCAGGATGGGTGGCAAACCTCATCGCCGAATTTGTGATGTAAAATGTCTTATTTTTTCGAACACCTGCCTTTTACAGCCATATACATATAATGGTATATAATTAATACATCATCATCATCATCATCGCCCTCAACGCTCCTCTCGGAAGCACAGGGCAGAAACCAGCCTCCTCCATTCAGAGCGTCTCTGTGCCAATTGCGTCACCTCTTCCCACGACATTCCTTGCGCTCTGATATCGTTGTCATAGGAACGGTGTATTGTGAAAGAGGGACGCCCGGGCCTACGGAACCCCTGCGGACGGAAGAACAGTGCTCTTTTTGGCCAACTATCATTGGGCATTCTCAAAACATGTCCCAGCCAGGACCATCGTCTCTCTTGTATTACGGAGATTACAGGTCTCTGCTGGGTGCGCCGGCGCACAGCATCATTTGTAACATGTTCATACCATCTGACATCCAAAATCCTTCTAAGACACTTGTTTTCAAAGCTTAGTATCTTCCGCTCTTGAGCCTTGGTTAAGTGCCAAGACTCGCAGCCATATAGAAAGATTGGGATGATGCACGCATTGAACAAGCGACATTTTGTCCTGATGCTGAGTCCAGACGCCTTCCAAACTTTGTTCATGTTGTTGAAAGCCCCGCTAGCTGCTCCTATGCGGATTGGTAATTCCGACCGGAGATCACCCTCTGGCGTTATGGTTGCTCCCAGGTACCTGAATTTACTAACCTGAGATATTTGGGAATTGCCAACCATTAGTGGGGTGTGAATACTCGTGCATGTACTATTACATATGTACTCCGTTTTACCAGCGTTGATACGAAGGCCAAGGCGCAAAGAATTTTCATAAAGAGCATTAGCGTTGCACTGTAATCCGTCCACAGATGTATCAAAAAGGGCTAGATCATCCGCATATTCAAGATCGTGCAGCACTCCCACAGACGTCTCACTGTTTTCACGCTGTGATAAAGGCACACCGCCAGGGCCCAGAATAGATTTTCTGAGCAGGTAGTCCATAATTATGGCAAAGATAAAAGGTGCCAATACACAGCCCTGTCAGGATCACCCTGACTCCAGTGGTGATCCTGAAGGTGTCAGTTGGACCACTTGATGTTCTGACAGAACATTCAGAGTCCATATGCAGGGCTTTGATCATGGTTACCACCTTGGGCGGGATGCCATACGCGGCCAGTATTTTCCATATGGTTGGTCTGTGGGGGCTGTCAAAAGCTTTTTCGTAGTCAATGAAGCAACATGCAAGCGGTGAGTTGAACTCTTGCGACTGTTGGAGTACACATCTGGCACAAAAAATTGCGTCCGAACAGGACTTGCCAGGTACAAACCCGCATTGTTGCTTTCTCAGAGATGCCAACACTGGTTTTTGAATGCGACTCAATATGATTTGTGAGAGAACTTTACCGGGCACACTAAGTAGTGTGATGCCACGGTAATTTCCGCATTCCAGTGGGTTTCCCTTCTTGAAAAGTGTCACGATGGATCCATTTCTCCAATCTTTCGGGCAGAGCTCCTCATTCCACACCTTGTTAAAGAGATGGTACAGTGGGTGGATAAGCGCATTCATGCCATACTTAAGGAGCTCTGCGTGGATTCCATCCTCACCTGGGGCCTTGTTGTTTTTTTTTAGCCTTTTTACAGCTGCCTCAATCTCCTCATGTGTTGGGGGGGTTTCGGCTATCCCAGATACCTGTGGGATATCTAGGTCGCTATCCTCATTGCCAACATCAAAAGGTGAGAAGGGGTCCGGTCGGTTTAGAATGAACTCAAAGTGTTCTATCCATCTTCCTCTTACTTTAATTAATACATAATTAATACACAAACACAATAACTCAATAAACACTTAAATATTATTAAATAATTTATTTTTAAAACACAAAATAAACATAATTTTGTTTCATTTGACAAAACCAGAAAATAAACAATTATATATGTTATTTCATTCTTCCATCTTTTAACATGCCGTCAGGCCCTTCAAGCTGCCATACAAAATTAAGATCTATGGAGAATGCAATACTTACTGAGGGGTCCTCGTAGATGGCGATAGTATACATAGTTAAGTACTGTTTTCCTAGTTATTATTATTGTCTTGCAAAAATTTTCAAAGAACGAATTCAACTTTGGTTTGGTTTTTCAGTTTCCATGGTTTTATGATTTACATGTTGTTATTTTTCACGAGTGTCAAAATATCATGCATTTGCATTTAATAACATTTTTTTTTATGAAAATGCCGTTTTTTTGTATTAAATAGTAATATTGTTCTTGGAGAAAATACACATAATTAAAACAATGAGGCGATACAGAACACAGGTGTGTAAAACATATTAACATAATAATATACATACATGACTTTCCATATTAAGTTGAAATAGATTTCTGTGAGTTTTTTGTTAGTTTATATTAGTTTTAAATTGGAAAATAATATGATGTTATTATTGTTTCAGATCTATGGAATATAGACAGAATATTTATTATGTCGAGTTGTTGACAAGGCAGCTAAAACTTATATTGTTGCGGACATGGAAGTACTTAGAAAAAGTCCTCGTGCGTCGTTACAAGATTTTGTGATTCTGCATCAATTAAAAGTAAATCTCTATTTTTTCTTTCATTCATATTATTTAAATTTGTTCGATATATAACACAAATGATTTTTCCTTTCACAAATTATGATGAAAAGATGTTTAATAAACAATATTCTTAATATAATATTTTTTTCAATAGTTTCCTATTCTATAGTTCATTTCCTTGATATAACATGTTGAATGTGAATAAGAAACTTAAAGTATCCAATAATATTTAGATTTATTATTGAAAATGATTTAATTTTGTCATGTTCTTAGCCATATTTATACAAATACATAGTTAACTTTGGTAAAAATACTGTTTTAGTAATACCTATATGGAATGTCTTATAGTTTTATTCACGTTCAGTAAAAATAAGGAGAATATGTCGCAGACTTTCATGTGCTTTATAATTTAGTTATTGAAGTGTTTTTGGGTGTGCCATGTTGTTGTTTTCTTGTTTCTTGAAATTTCACGACGCCATTATGGTGTGATGACATGTCAGGAAACAAGATGACAACAACACGACACATCCAAAGAGCTTCAATATCTGCAGAATTTGAAATTTCCCGCCTACAGCGAAAGTGGAACTCAGCTGTGCGTACCCCTCACAGAGATGGGGCTTTCCCTGTGAAGTTCCATAGAACGATTTATTTGTATGCAGCTTGTAACAAAATGAAATCATTCAAAATAAAATAATCTTATTATCAAGGGAAGTGCCTAGGTACTTATTTTAAAATAAAAATAATATAACAAAGTGACAACTAAGGTCAGTACCTAGGTACTTTCTTACATACATATTATAATCAAATGATGAACAGTTTTATTAAAATAGTGAAAAAATATAACCATTATTTTAAACAAGTAGATTTTAATTATAATTGTAATTTATAGTCAGATATGACAGCTCATACGTAATATCCGTCTCATTTCGGAAGCAAAAATTAACAACTTATGTTTACTTGCATCTTGTCACCGTTAAAATATAGACGCGGATGTCCAAGAACTGTTTGGCTTGATCACGTATATAAAATTTTGAAGGACGGCCGCGTGTTGAGTCAGAAATATCGATGTGTGTGTTTAAGAAATTGTATGAATGTAAAGGAGGCGAAAAGAATATGCAAGAATAGTTCAATACGGAGTTTCGACCTCTCTCCCTAACGCACTTGGATTATGACGTGAAGGTTTAGTAGTAGTTGTTATTCTATTTCTAAAATTATTATATTTCCAAAATGTAGGTTTACTGGAAATAATTGCCTCAAGGCAATATGTATGCCTTTTGTAAAATTTATATTTGACAATAAAGTGTTTATTATTAGTAAATACATCCAAAGCAAAATTTAAGTATTGGAAAATTGTATCTCAGTATTAGTGTGATTTTTAACTCTTCTTCGACAAAGAAAAATACCTTTTGAGATCTCTGAAAAAAAAAGTGATGAATGTTCCGTTACAACCCTATTTCACTATCAGAGCAACCTATCTTTTAATATAATATTGGTGTAACCACATGTTCAGGAATATGTTGGTGTAAAATATATGAAGTAAATAAATCGATAATTTCGAACGAAAATAGGTACTTAGACATTATCGAATTTTTCAAGGCGTTAAATGCATATTTAACCATAATTTATAATACATATTTATGTTTAACTAACAAAAATATGGATATCTGGTTAAAAAATCAGCACTTTTATATAGACATTTCTTATATTTAGATATTTTTTACACGCTTCAAATATTTTCAAAAATAAAAAACATACTACCCGTAGTCTACTAATAAAAAAAAGTAGAAAGAAACATCTTCAACACAACACAATTTAATCAAGCTAATTTCTGTAAACTGTTCACATAGAGATAGAAAAATTTACGTATAAAATGAAAATGAATTGGTTAAACTAAGTTATGCAGTTTGAATACTTAGTCATCGATAATTAATCGTATATTATATTTGAAGTGGTGGATTATGTATATCCATGTATATAATAATTCGTCATAAGATGATAATATACGTATACCTAACTGATACCACAATAATTATTACTAGTAAAGTATGTATAGTGCCTACGTAGGTATTATGTTAATAATTTTGTATAGACCCTGTTATGGTAATCTGATGTTGAGGTACTTACTAATCCATGCATATTTTATGAAGAGGTATTTTGAAACTAGATTAAGATATTATCAAGTACTATTAATTACTTTATTTATTAATTAATCTAATATTTCAAGCATCCTTCAAATTGACTCTTACTCTTTTCTAAATACAATTTTTGAATGGTTCGTATATAAAAGACGAACGAAATACTATTTGTTTTTTAATTACTAGCGATGAAGGGCGCACCTTATTTTAAATGCCACGAAAAAGAGACTTCATAGTGGAGTCCTCAAAATAGAATCGGTTACTCATACTGTTCTAAAGTTTACGAATATTTTGCAAAATACAAGTATCCATTAAACATCACATAAAATATTTAACAGCCTTCAATTAAATACTATACTATACTACTATACTATACTATACCCTCACGCCGTGTCCCAAGTGGGGTAGGCAGAGAGAACAGAATGCCAAACAGATCTATCTTTACACACTTCCTTTGCTTCCTCCACATTCATAAAATTTCTCATTAATTCATTTTTACAACACAAAAAAACAACTTGATCATTATTTTCAGTTAGTTCAATACCTATACCCCATTTATGAACGATGCATGAAAAAATTGTTGGTATTTAGATACAGAATACAAAAAAATTAATTGCTTAAACAAGTATGCAAATTAAAATGGTTCTCGGTTTTCAGCATCAAGACTAATTAAATTTAATTGCTTTAAAGTATTTCAAACGTTGAACTATAAAAATAATAAAACTAAAGCTTTTGAAGGGAAAATTCTATTTCATTTTCATGAGGTAATTTTTCGATCTATCACCCTTTCCTTTCCATTTCGTAAAACTGAAAGGAAAGGATTATTTTCAATTCACTGCAGTTTTTTTACAAAAATAAAATAACCCATTTATAAAAAATATACAGTCTGATATTATATATAATGATTTAGTACTAATATTTAGAACTAAGTGTCTCTTGTTTTATATTCATATGACTAAAAATTGAAACTTTTTCATAAAACATACGTTCTTCCACAATTAAGCAAGAATTTATTTAACCTAGATAAAAGTTTTTTGAAGTTATACCATCAAAAACGTTTTAAGAATAAAGTAAATACTCGTAGTTAGTTGTACAAAAAATATTTCAAGAAATCCAAATATGGTTTTTAATCAAATATTGAAGACCCAAACCAGAACTTGATATACCAAAAGCAAACAAACATTGCGGTGATTTTCAGAACAAAATCATAAATAATCTCAGACGTCTTACAATTTGCTAAGTATATTCATTACTTTCTTTAAACACAAGGCCGGCCTTTTAAATTTCGTAGGCGTAACTTTTTCAGCTTGAGAATTGAATATAAATTACCAAAAAAATTCAATTAAAACTTTGAAAAGTAACACCTATAAAATTTATTTGAATTATACTTCTTGCTTCGTAATAATAACAAAAAACACGTTGAGCTACATAACAGGTTAGTATTTTCAAGTCACTCAGATGATTGTTTAACCTTCGTCAAATAAAATAATAGCGTATGATTTAATGGAAATTTACAAGTTCCTCGTCGAGGTTTTTTTCATACGTCAATCATTTTTACAAGAGTGAATTCGCTAAGTGCCCATATTTATGAGTATGGTTATATATTTTTTTTTGATTCTCTTTAGGAAACAGATGATAATATTCAGTAAGAAAATATTCATATTTGTTCTCATGTTAAAGACTCATCCGTGACCACTCCGCTACCTTAATGTAGAACTAACCTGAGTTAAAATTTTGATCAACTTAGTTAAGTATTAAGAAATAAGAAATGATAATAATGGATACGAGATAATTTAATGAATGAGAGTTATTAGATTCCTAAATAATAATGCATGTCAAAATTTGCTTTAAATATTTGAAATAATTTGTTTTATAACAAAAACAAAGTTTTTAAAAAAATCACCCCAAAACGCTTAGGCTAGTTCTGCATTAAGGTAGCGACTCATGAACAAGTGGATGGCTTTTGTACAAAGAATAGAATATTGGAGAATCATGAAAGTTAAAACTATTAATTTACTTGACAAACTCATAGAAATTAATAACTGCTACACTAATAATCCCCAACCAACACTTTGATCATTACCTATCGATCCATTAAAATCTCGAATCTTTCCTAAGAGACCGATATTCAGTACGGTAGATGACTGCGGAACAAATTTATATATAGATTTCATATTAAACGCCTATTCATAATATTATTCCTTATATTGTAAGCCCTTGTCATCATAAGATATTCAAATGTCTAAAAGGAGATAAAATTCAATCCAATTTACCTACACATATAACAAGAAAATACTCTATCAAGGCTAAGCAGTCTGAATGTCGCCCTCTAAATAGCTCATTACAACAGATAACCAGACATTCATACTAGTTACACAGATAGTGGGAATATTACAGTTTCTATGAAAGGAGAAAATATCACAATTTTCAACAAAGTCGGAAATTAAATCCGTGACCTGCTCTCTCCATTACGTACAACTGGTTCCAGAACTTCTATCTAGTCTATATTATAAGTATCACCTCTATATTCATCGGTGTACCCAGAAAACAGTCTAGGGGGGCAGCGAATCTTAGAAAATTTACATTATTAGGTACAACTGTCAACTATGTGGATCTTTTTTGTCTCTTCGTTTTCACTTTTTTGACATTTAATACACACATAAGCAATTTTTTGCCACCACACCCCAAATTTTCATTAAAGTATAGAAACTTAAAATTTTTCACGATTTCCTCGTTTTTTTCAGCAATTTTAGAGTCGCCATATAGGTGTATATTAAGTCTTGTAGAGAGAACCAGTTTCCTACTTAAATGCAAATTTTTCGTACTTTTCCATACTTGGATACTTTTCTACTATCTTCGAGATCCTTGGTGGGAGGCACGTGCTACAGTTTGCCCCTCCCCCCGTCCCCCGTCCCCCCTTAGGTACGCCAATATTTATATAACATCACATAATTATCACGCCAAGTCCCTTTTTCTTTTTTCAAGGTCTAATTCAGTTGTAGTAATCTACTGTGGTTATAGAGTGGATAAAATAAGGGCAAGAAAAAATATCGTAAAATATGTAAATGAGCCAAACTGTTTGAATTTTAAACAACTAGATTAAAAGCTTTCAGTTTAGGTGTTGCAGTTGTTTAAGAACTTTTTTCTTCGATATACAAAGTTGAAAAAATATGAAATAAGATCCGAAAAAAGGGGTATTAGAAAGCGCGGTCGTCCGAGAATTACGGGGAATTCTGAAAGAGTGCCGCGTGTTGAGAAAGAGAAATCGGCGTGCTTGTATGAGAAATAATTACACATATGAATGCGAAGAAAGCGAAAGAAATACGAATGGAAAGTTATATCACTATTATGTTTTAGCCTTTCTGTCTATCTGTCTATCTATTTTATTTTTCTGTTTAATTGTTATTGTATGGTTTGTAAAATTGGCTAAGAATATTTTTGTATACTTTTATTTTATTTTGTTTCATGCATGTTGTTTGCTTCTCTCGTATAGAGGTACATCGAAGGAGTTAAGTCAAAAGATTTCACACGGAGGTTTTGGCGGTTTGGTGGTTTGGCCGGCCAGCCCTTCAGGCTGCCCACTATGGCGCCTCCGTTGTGGACAAGATTTGTTAAGTGTAGAATTTCGGATAAATGGAAGTCCTCAGACTTCTGCGCTATCCGGGTGGTCGGTGGGTCCTTCAATGTATTTCTGTCTATCCCACTTGAGATACGACGTGAAGATATATTACATAGTATAGTAAATAAATGAAGAAGTTTCGTATGATGTAATATAAACCTATAAGTACCTACTATTTGTAGTGATTGGTATGATTGAGTATTGCGTTGATTCTATTGTTATAATAGAATATTTTATCAGAAATCGATAACTGTTAATGTGATATTAATCATCGAGAAAGAATCAGTGGTAGGTAGTTAGTGTTAGTACATATAAAGGGAATTATCTCATTTGCGTTAAATCATGACTCATCAATACGGGGGTTATTTTTCTCAATGACAAGGGAAATTCTCCAATCTCTATCAAAGCTTATTTGCCTCATTTTTCGCTAACTGAATTTGAATCAGTAATAATAATATTACTTTACTACAATGTATGGTGTAGGACCCTGTAGACTGTAAGAATTTTATGTATAGTAATGCTGAAAAAGCAAATTCACGTCTCACATTGCGTGGGGATAAAAATGTTCAAAGAAAAAAAGGAGACCACAAACTTTCATGTTTATGTTACCAAACTAAGATATATTTGACAAAATTTCCAATTTAAAGTAGATTTAGTATTTTAGAAACGAAGCGATCCTCAAAATGCTTTTCGATTAATTTTTGTCATGAAGCTGTACAAATTGTTTAGCAATACTTCTTTACTATATTTTTTTGTGTTTCGTTATAAGTTAATTGAAGACTTAGGAAATTTATTGAAATTTCGATTGCTTCAATAAATCAGTTTTGCCATATAATTCATTTCTGTAGCTTAGCTAGAAAACCAAAGGTTTTGTTTGAATATTTTAACCTAGTTATTTACATTTTTGTAAGACTTCTTGTAATACAAAATAAGTGATTAGAAAATAAATACATAAATTGTAATTATTATGTGTAATGCTCTTGCTTGTGAGTCACGAGGTCCCAGGTTCGATTCCCGGCCAGAGCAAAATGAAGAATGACCTTTTTCAAATTGTCCAGGGCCTGGGTGTTACATGTATATGTGTTTAGTGCATTGTATAAATGTGTATCGTCACGATAGTGCCCATAATACAAGATTCATATCTTTATTTGGGATTAGCTCGATCTGTGTGAATTGTCTATGCACGTAATTTTTTAACAAAACACCATAGAGGTTTTGAAACTAAAATTACTTTCATTGCAATATAATATATTATATGATGGTCTATTTAAAAGTAGGATGGTCTATGGATAAAAAAGCGTAAACAATGATGTATATTCAAACAATTATGATCCTTGCTATCCACTAAAACAAGATTGAAGCATGTTTTAATGACAACATACTTAATGAGCTTTTGACTATGTGATAGTATACAGATATCAAAAAAAGGAATAAAAATAATAAGCACTCTAAGTGAGAAAAAAAAAAAAAAAATTAAAATGCGGTGAAACTACATACATACATTAAATAGAGCTCATATTTCAACAAAAAAGTTCAATAACTCTCAGAGATATCCTGTAGGGATACAAAAACTATTAGAATTTTCTATTATAGTAATAATAAATGTCGATATCCTTCAATATAATCCAATGTAAAATCTATCTACGTGAATTTCACTATGAAAGTTGGCGATTCATTTCAAGAAGATGGAAATGTACCGGTTGGTTGAATCACATTATTACTACAATGTGAATAATGAAGTTTAGTATAGATAGATATAGAGTATAGGAATACGAGTATGTTATGTAGACGGTTTTATTTTAACATAAAATCCTCTTTCGATCACTCTATAGAATAATAGTTAAAGTGAGAGTTGTGACATGTCTATTCGAGCTATGTTTGCGAGTGTTCTATTCTCGTGCTTGTATTGAATATATATCCTGGAATTTTTCATTAGGCTACTTTTCTCTTTGTTCAGGTTTTATCCAATTTTCTCGACGTTGTAATTAATATCTTGATCCTCAACCAACCACTATTTACAACACGTTTTTACATAATGCGCTTATAATTTATTGTATCACGGTATACCCCACAAATAGGTTAACCAGTAGAATAATTGCATGCAATAAATATACCAGTTATCTTGAACGTACCAAAAAAGGACATTCAGGATGGGCAACGAACCTCATCGCTGAATAGAAAATGCTTAATATTTTATAAATTTATTCTCGATGTTTTACGAATACTTGCCTTTTATAGGACACACAAAAAACTTACAATGAAAAGTGGAAGACCTATTCTATGCCGGAAAATATATTAAGCAATTTTTTACATCCACATTTATTGAAACATTTGTCCCTGACAAGATTTCCCTTAAAGTGTTTGTGATCTAAGATAATATTACCTACCTATTGTCCTAGGTATGTTGAAATCAGAATATCGTGGCACTTGATTTTATGTTCCAAATCATAAATTTTAGCAATCCTTTGTTACAGTATTTTAAGACACTTATTTTCGTTCTCATATTTTAAGCGTAGGTACAATTATTCTAAGAAACAATAGACCGTCTCAAGAGATCCTTTGATACGGCCAATTGATTATCAAATGATGTTGAGATATAATGATCCATCATTACCTTTGAAATTGATCTAAAAGTCAAAGGTGTTAATCCTTAACATCTAATTCTAAATCAAATGGTGATAATAAGGTGACAAAGATGTTGGCCAGCAACATCAAACGTCTTTATAGAAATAAAAGATTTAGTGATAATACGAATTGAGAAATTTCTTCTTGCACACCTACATACCGACACCTATTTGGTTACATAAAATTCTCTACATTAAACTAAAAATTATATTTAAGATATAAATATTTTGTATTACAATAATTAATTGACAGGGATTTTGAATGTAAAAATACTCAAAATATCCTCTAATTTATTCACCTATAGCTTGTCTTCTACATTTGAAATCAAAAATATTTTTCAGGGGTAAGAAATTATAGAAAGTGAAAAATATATATATTTTATAACTAAGTAAGACTTGAGCAAAATTTCTTTTATATTTCACGTGGCACAAAGATGAGAAATATTAGATTTCTTTAAGAAATCCACAATATTATGTTGTTTATGATACGGTAATATCATTTGATATCCAATTCGAACGATATTGTTTATCAGTTTTTTTTTTCAAAAATCAAATTTCATTGATATCACTCCTTCCAAAAGTATGTCAATATTTTCCAAACTCTTTTTACATCGTGTCTTTGTCATAATATGTTAATGAAAAAAGCACAAAAAAATATCTTATCAGTATTAGACACGCTCCTGTAAGGGTATATTATAAGACCATAGCATAAGTATTCCAAAATTTACAGCATCCTTTCTAATTGTACATCGTCCACATGGCTTTTTTATATACTTGAACCATTTATCTATCTCTGGGACACCATCGCTTCTATCGAATAGAATACACAAACTCAAGTATGGCCATAAAAGTATTATAGCTACTCACACTAAAACTAGCCTACATAAATGCGAGCACTGCAGACTTTACGATGTATTAGAAGTAATAAACTTAGAGGATAAAATATAAACATTTATATAGTTAACTAACGAATTCGCATTTTGTAGATATTGAAATTAATGCCTGAAATTTATTTTGTTGTTCGATCTTGAAAATATTGCACTACAATTTTATTACAAAAATATTGACATATTTACATAATTATTTTAAACTTGGCGTAGCGATTTGATCTATTGAACAATGAGATCTTCTATTTCAGACGCTTTGGACAGATCTAATTGAAGGTAGATTACCTAGAAGGTCTGTTGCTGTCACCATCCAAAGATGTGTGGAAAAGAACAAGAATTTTTTTTTAATCAAAACATAGCCGGCATTGATTCGTGTTCGATGAACAGTAATGAATACTGTGATAGTTCCAAATAAATATATTTTTTCAATAGGTTGATACTCAGTATACTTATGGGAGTACTGTAATAAACCAAATCACTAGACTCAGAACGCTTTACAACATTCTCTGATCCTCTAATGAAATGGTAGAGTACCTGCTCATATCATTACACAAACATCAATGTATAACTGTGAAAGAATTTTCAATATAACTTGATATGTTAATAGTTATTTTTGATGGAAAATCAGTATAAGTTACTGCAATATGACAAATGCAATACTGACATTCACGTGAAAATGTGTCTGGAAAAGCTTTAGTCATTTCCTAAATGGTATGCAACCTCTGTATCATTCAAAATATGGTTTTCTTCGTCAATACTCAACTCATAACTAAATCAACTTGATAAAACGTAAAACTACCGTTAATATTGACGGCAAAATTGTAATGTACTCCTATATATGTTATATTGAAATCGGCAGTCATAAAATTATGTTTTTATATTTGGTGCAGACGAATATTTGTAAACCATCCTGCGTAAACATTATCTTATTTTGGTTATACTCGTACTCCATGTAGAAATGAAATATGTATGTCTTCCAGCTGGATGATTACTAATTTGTACAATATTAATTAACAAGTTTTATTTTAATATAATAATCTAACTAAAAAAACAGACATAAAATAGCCCTCTCATTGTTTTCTGTAAGATTTCAAGTGCCCTATAAAATTCGTAGAGCATCGCGTATGACACTTCATTCGATTCTTTCAATAAAGCGTTGAGATATGACGCTCTATATGCTTGTTATTTTAGTTAGTCTACTAACTACCAAATCAGTACCTATTGTTTTCAATAAATGAATCATAATCAAAGGGTAGAGCATTGCTGTGAGAAGATTTTGAGTTTAGGCACAACCTTTTGATTTAAATTTAGTATGCAAATGTCTTCTAACTAAATCTTGTGTCAGTGATTTTCTTTAGACATCGTATGCATGTAATAACATCAATTAACATCAAATGAACATTAATTATCAATAGTGTTATTTTGCAGTTCACTCTTCGCCCTTCAACGCTCCACTTAGGAGCACAGGGTAGAAATCACTCTCATCCATCTTTACACTGATGAAGTCACCTCTTTCAATGAGATTCCTATTGCTCTGATGTCATTGTCATAGGAACAGTGTATTGTAATAGAAGAACGTAAAGACCGATTAACCGTTCTACTTGTAGAAAATGTAGTGATATTATAAAAGATAAGAGATCAGTTAATTTGAACTAATATTGAAACGAAACCATAAAATATATAACCTAAAACCGTTGTATTATTTTATCCGATGAGTGATGTACTGTCGGGAGTAGTTCGACTTAAGAAACAGATCAAATTCTCTTGAGAGATGTTAAGGATATAACTATGAGTGTTGTGTCACTAAAACCTTTTAGAGTGTAAATAACTAAGTATTACTAACCGTAGATTATTAATATGCCCATACATTAAAATGTGTAGAAAGGAGTTTGCCATTTTTTCTGTAAGATTTTAAAGTTCCATAAAAGCAAAACATATACATAAGATGGTAAACATTTTCATTCCAGAAGTGAAGTTAACATGCCACCCATCTTAAATGATCCTTACTTTATATTTTGTTTAAACATTGTTTTTTTTTTCATTTATAAACGTTTCTTGAAAATTCATAGATAAAACAAGCCCCCTTCATTGAGAGCGACTTCGTGCCGATTGAGTTTTTGCAATTTGGTTTATCTATGATATTTCTAATACATACTCCCAAGTTGTATTTACGTACTTAGATATTAATATAAAGTTCGTGTAATAATTTTTGGAAAGGTTTTGTCGGGGAAACCCTTAAGGCAACCTCTCGGGCCTCTCATTTGCAAGATCAATATAAATAACATAGGGACTACCATTCTTATCAAATCCACGAGTAAGGGAGGGTAGTGATATTCTTAGACTTGTAATTGAAAAATCCTTAGCTAGATCCTACCCGCTACTGACCTACTCTATCTTCACGACACGAGTATATGGCTAACTATGTGTGTGCCTGAGGTTATTTGGGCATATTTTTAAACCAGACTCGTTTTGAATTAAAATGCTAACATTTAATAATCTATGAATTCTGTACTGCAATAAAAAAAAACTTTATAGACATTACTATAATCAATTCAGCTAAATTAATTTATAAATTATAAATGGTTATTAAATCAAAACACACGCATAGCTATACTACTTATCTAATTATAAACATACCTATAAGTATATGACACGATTCAAACAAATATACCAAACACGTCAAGTTTGCATGTAATAGTATCATTAGAAAAATTCTTAATTCAAGTACAAATTGGATTGAGTAAACTTATATTATAGTAAAAATTGCATTCAGTAATAATAACCCTTGAAGGAAATGTATGAAATATAAAAATATTTTCTTGATAAGATAAAATAATGAAAACTTACCCAAGACCCTCACAAAGTCAATCATCACAATTAAATAAAAATAATGAAAACTTACCCAAGACCCTCACAAAGTCAATCATCACAATTAAATAAAAATAATGAAAACTTACCCAAGACCCTCACAAAGTCAATCATCACAATTAAATAAAAAATCAGAGTTCCTTGCATGATTCACATTAATTTATTCAAAGTATTTTGTAGAATAATTTATTTATGAAAACTATTTAGATAGGTATTGTATTTTTATAAAATTATTTAGATAATATCATTAATCAAACTACACTACGTTACATTTATAATTTATTATAAGTAATGTAAATAGATCGACAGTTAACTATAAATTATATTTAATTATTTGTTTTATTTTTAATTGTGACACTTTTACCGAAAATCGTTTGCGATTATCAGTATGAGCATAATAATATAATATTTATAATTGTCAAATGTTCATAACCTTATAAGAGAATGATAACATCACATTTTGGCCAGAGTTTATGTCACTACACAATAAATACATCAGCATGACGCACAAGTTCCAGAGAAATAATAAACATTTTAATGTTTAATATTATCAAACATGTGTTTTAGAATAATAATAGTTTGAATTTTTTAAAGCACAAACGGCGCACGCTTGGAAGACGACCACTGCTAACAAACTGGTAGATGAAAATCTGAAAGTAGGGGGCGGGGTTGAGAGAATATAATAGTATAGAGAGAAAGTACTGAGCATGCTCCAAACACTGAAATGGAAAAACCACGCGAAATTTCACATTTAAAATCTTCGAAATAACAATCAAACGAGAAAATATATCAGGAGCTAAGAATTACGGGATAAGTTGGAGAAATGTATAGTGTTTAAAATTATCTCTAATGATCTCATTTAAATACTTTTGGAAATTTAGACGCTCTCTGCGTTTATGTGTTTCTCCATTACGCACCATGTTATTTCTTTGAAATACTTTAACAGCGTAAAAGTTATTAATTATAGTAGGGAATTAATGGAAAACTCATTTTTCTTGAACATTCTTGGCCTGGCATCCTGGCATAATATTTTTTTACTCATAAAAAAGGTCACAATCTACTATCCAATATTTATGTGTATTGACAAATATATTGTTTCTTTCAAAAGTTTGTAAATGTTGAATCATAATCAACTCCCCCCCCCCCCAACCCCTTCCCTCTCTATAAAAAATCTTGAGCGCACTCTTTTATTAGAAGGTTTTTAAAAATCTTATACCTTTGGGTTAATTGAAAAGAAAAAAATACCGCACGCAGATTAAACGAAGCCAAACACAATAAATATCTTCAAATGCAACAAACATACAATTATAATAGGTGTGCAATAAATTTACAATTATTAGAAATATGCCACAAGTATACACAATGCATACAACATATTATGTACATACAATTAATTATAAGAGATATGCTACATACGTACAATTATAAGAGATAGGTATGCTACTTACATACAATTATATGAGATATACTACATAGGTACATACAATTATAAGAGGTACATGCAACAAAGAGTATTCGTTAATATTTCACTTGTCAATTTATCATAATTTTGAATCGCAGTAATAATGTAAATCTTTTTAACGGAACAGTGTCATATAGTATAGAAGACCTTCAAACTCTTCTTCTCCCACCCCCTCACCCACCCTCCCCCATCGCCAAATTTGAAATACATCGCATATTTTTTGGTTCTATTTTTTCTTTCTAACTTTAAAAATTCTACATCTTCTATTCGACTCCGGGTGATTGCCCGGTTCGCCCGCCGTAAGGACCACTACATTTGTTGCAAGGCAACGTGGTGACACTTAGGTACCTACTACTAGTTCCGTAAAGATATACATAGTCCCTTTAAGATTAAATTCGTGATATTAGTTTCAAGTACCTCTTGCCTCAAAACCAGAGCGTCTGGCAGTAAGCATAAAAGTATTTTATCATTAATTGATTCAATACATAATCATAGTCACAATTTTATTATTGCAGTGTTTTGTTGAATTTTCACAGTATTAACATGCCAACTTTCAATAATAATATAATAATTGAGTTATTTGTTTGTAATTTTTAAATATGCAGCTTTATTGAGTTTTTTTTAATACCTATTGAGTGTGTACCTACCTACCAACACCACCGTATATAACCTATTAAATATCAGATTGGCGGTAGGCGACGCACTAAGTCCCCAAAAACACGGTTCTAACTTCCTATTGTTATGGTGAATTCATTAGGTGGTCTGGTTTTTATGTGGTGAAAAAGTCCTCTCCCCATCATATTTTCGTTGTGTAACTACTACTACTATACCATCACGGCATATCCCACAAGTGGGGTAACCAGCAGACCAGCTGCATGTAAGAAACATGCAAGCTGTCCTCTTCGTACCAATATAAAATCAAGACATTCAGGATGGGTGGCAAAGCAATTTGATAAATTAGGAATATATTAAGAATATTAATCAACAAAGAACTGATTTGCACAACAATATTTTTAATTTTATTTAATAAAGTTTCATATAAATATTTTTTACAAAACTTAAATATAACAACAACTTATTACTTCTTAACTTATAAATATTCTTATCTTCTTATCTTACTTATATATCTATATTCTTTATCTGACTTACATATTATTATATTATCTTATAGGATATCACAATCTAGCGATAAACGTGCTCTCTGTGGTCTGGCAAGTTAGATTTTTTTACGAATTTCCTTCTTGGTACATAACTAGTAACTACATACAATGCGTCCCGCCCTCTACCGAAGAAAACATTTAATGTTTTACACATGAAATAAACTCTGTGCTAACCACTTGTAAAAAAACATTAAATTATTTAGAAAAAAATAGAAAAACATTAATCCTAATAAATTTAAAATACAAGTAGGTAGATTGGTTTTATAATGAAATAAACTCTGCGCCAACACCATTGCTCTGCGCTAGCCACTAGTAAACAATCGTAGCATTGGCAACCTTTTTTATATCTCTGTGATTGTCTATGACTAAAATAATATTATATTATTAAGTTGGTAACTAACTATTGTCGGCCATATTTGTTGCTTGTTGATTATGTATGTGGGTTGACGTCTGTCGCGAGTGTATATTTATAGTTATTTTTTTGATGTTAATTGACTGAATTTCGTGTTTTCAGCAAAGTTATATTATTATTCAAATATGGGTTCACCAGAAAGTAAGCTATATTGTTACATGTGACTCTGATATATCGTTATTTACGTCTTTTTCTGATACATAGAATACTTTGCGTGCGTTACTTTTTTTAAAGTTTTCGTCATAGGTATATTATTTAATATGCTAAATTTTGTATTTCACATTATCAAAAAGTAAATTATCCTTTCTCTTCTCGTGATCAATTTCTTTGATTCGCATATCGATGTTTTTATACTAGGAAGACAGATTTGAATATCAACATCTCAGATGATATTTTTAGACTTCTCAAAAGTGTATGTTACAAGTTGGTTACAAGCATTGACCTATATGGTATACAGTGGTCTCGAACGTCATTGTGCAAAATCGGTAGAACTCCCCACAAAAAACGGTATATTTATATCCAAATTAGGTATACGTCAACAAAACTACCTTTTTCTACAGTGTACCAGGTATTTGTACCGACAATGTCAATATCTGGTACTTTTCCTTTTACAAAAATTTCTACCCCCCTAGGAATTTGCAATATTTCAAAAACTCCTCGGTTTTCTTAAAGAATATTTGCTCGAATCCATAAGTTTAGGTACTTTTACCGAATACCCGATACTTATCTACCGATTATACTTGCTTCTCGTCAAATGGTAAAAATCGGTATATTACTAGACCATTTTGGTATATCGGTAGGGCACGGCCCATTTCGGTATAAATACCGAAAAATCGGTAGGTTCGAGACCACTGATGGTATAGACTAGTAACGCAGCACTTGCAAAATTTATTTGGTAGCAAATTCAATTATTCCTTTGCATTTCTAGTCTACACAACGTAGGTTGATGGTTACAAAATCATTTTCCTGTAGGTATGTTATAAAATCGAATGCAATATAAATAAAAATACTTTGTTTAACTTATATAACGAATTTGATAAAATTTATTAGCTATAAAGGTACAATAATAAAAATCTTAGTACCGACTGCTTAATGTTTATAAACTGCAACTGTATACAAATTTATATTTCAGATATGTGGGTTAAGTTTTTCACGGATGCAGGCCTTCCTTCTAAAATTAGTGCCACATATGCGCTCACTTTCACAGACAACAGAATACAAATGGATATGTTGTTGGATTTAAACAAGGAATACTTGAGAGAAATGGGCATAACTTGTATGGGAGATGTCATTGCAATTTTAAGGTTTGTGTATTGCATCATAATATTGAATCTATGTTCATGTATCTCTTGTTGAAATAATGGCTAGTCAAAATATGATTAACATCTACAATTCTAGTAAGTAAAATCTAGTTCCCGACATCCAATTGTCTCAAAAAAATTCATAACATAATGTCTATTATTAAATTGTAAAATTATTAAATAAAATAATCATTTTTGTAGGCATGCTAAGAATGTGCATGAGGAAGCTGCAAGGGACAGAGTTTTGAATATAGCTGGGCCCAAAGTTCCTGTTGCAGCTGTTGTTGCTAGACCAGGAACGCCGAAAGCACCAACTCGTTAGTTTATATTTATATTCATTTTTGGAATGTCTTAGAAGTTATTAATATATAAATGTATGTATACCCTTCATTATTATAATGCAGAAACTAGATGTTTTTAGAATACATTTCATATTTAACATAAAATAAAAAATAATTAAGACTAATGGTAATTGTTTTACATGTACTTAATATATTTAAAATAATTTCATTTTTTGTATGATAGTTTTTGAGGTTTTCGCATGACTAGACACTTTCTACGGTTTTTCAATGTTGAATTGTATTGATTTTGTATATTTTTTTATTTTTCAGCTGCTATCCGTATGTTGGAGCACTACACACGCAACTCGAGTGTAAACACAAGTCCAACATCTGCAGTAAACACAGTGGCAACAGTAAAGGACAGGCTGGGGGCTATGCAAATATCTGGAATCAAAAGGAAGGTTATCAATGTTTCAGATTCTGGGTTAGTGATGATCATTGTATTTTTTTCTTGTGGAATTCTTGGACATCATGGTGTTTAATAAAAATAAAAATCATCTTCTAGCCATTAATAATTTGAGGCATTTAAGCTGAGTGAAATTTTCCTTAAAATTCTTATATTTTCCATATATCGTCCCTCATCTGACTAACTGTCGTAACTGGTAAAATGTAAATTGTTCAGGAGAGCATTTTTAGTGTTTTGGCCTGCATAGTTTCGTCTCTCCCAGCTAAACGAAAGAGTCTAAATGTATTTTATTATTTTATTTGTATTTTTATGAATCTCTGAATTATTTTTGTGATAATTAAATTTCCATAAGTATATTGGATTTATTTTTATGCACCGTCAAAGTAGATAGGACCCTTTGTGAGACTTTTTTCCCATGGCCATATTTAGTTATGCTCAGATAGGACCTAACTATTTTAAGAGTCAAAGGTGAAAATAAAACGATTTTATAATTTATGAAAGTATATTAATTAACAAGAGTGTTTACACTGTAATAAGAGCAGTTTTATGGGAAATAAAATGATAGTAAATCACTAAAAAATAAATTATTATGCAGATTATGGTGTTCGAGAATTCTCATCCTCATCATCAGATGTTAATAAATAAAATTTCGTGATTATTTTCAAAACAACGAATTTAGTGATGGAGGGACTTATAAAACTCAGCGTGCTTGAGTAATCTTATCATCGGTGTATCGCCAGTAGTCAAAGACATCGAGTCAGCAGATTTTGCCTGGGAAATTTTAGATGGAGTGGATTTGAGTTGAGAAATCTCGTTATGCAATATTATGTTAAATACTTGTCGTTTCAAGTATATTGAACGATAATTTGTTTCGCCATCACTAGTTTTAAAAGAAAACTTAGTAAGACTGTGTTTTTCTACTGAAAATTACGTCATCTCCGTTCAGTTTACATTTAGCCCTGTGTCGTCATTCGAAGGGAAAGAAGACGTAGCTCAATGGATAATTTCTTAAAATTCAAAAAATCTGAACAGTTGAGGGGTGTAACGATGTAAGGTTTGTTTCTACCTGCTAATTTGAAAACAGGAAGTAATTGACTAGGAACAAAGATATTACCACTTTTCTTAAGCGCATAGTTAATAGCACTGTGTACCGAATCGCCTTCACTTTGTCCGTGACATGGAACAGATACGTTATTTTATTTCATTATTATTTCTTGAATTATTTATAAAGTAAATTAAGGTAGAAGCAATTATTGAATTTTTGTTTTAACCGCAACAGCAGTCGGCAAATAAATATACTTTTTATAACATTTTTCATCATACGAGTACATATTCAGAAAAGAAAAAACGCAGATTAAATTTTAGAGGAACCCTTCTTGCTTGCACCTTCATGCCACGTGTAACGATAGCACTCACCAGAAGGTATATCGTATATTGTGAAGTTATATACTAATAAACGTCTTTTATAGAAAACTGCCCATACATTGCTGATTGGTAAGTTGATAACTTGCTGCATATCAAACGTAGCACACTGTGTTATAGAATCTTGCTGAGCTTTTGTTTTGCCAACCATTCTAGCAGGACGAACAAGTATTTTTTTCATTTTCATGCTTAAGATATTGATTTTTCAATTCAGTTTTAACATCTTCTGAGCTTTCGCAATATGTCGTTCACAAGCTACACTGATCCTTTTTCGGTAGATGGAAAGACAGGTTTTTTTTTTATATTAAAACTCTTCTGTATGATACAAAACCTAGTTTTTCAGTATTGTTTTTCAAAGTATCCAGAAACATAGCGTACATGTTTCTCAATGTCAAGTCACTATGCAAGTATTTTCATGTCGTCTTTTCACGACAATAGTGAGACTCAACTTTTGGAAATCTCTCAATTTGTTCCTCAATATTGCGACTCATTCTCAGATCAATGTAAAAAGCTTTTCGATCGCCTCGATTTTCTTTATCTAAAATCCTCGCCGAAGTAACTATCGATAGTTGTTTCAACCGTTTTTTTTCCAACACTTATGTATTTTAAAAAAATGGCCGGCATATCTGATGTCCGTCTAGCAGATGATGATAATAAATTGTAAAATTTCTTCAAGACTCCGAAAATTTTCTCAAATTATTTCGGGAGTATATTCGTTGAAAAGAAAACATTGACGAGATGCTGCCTAACAAATTTCAATGTTTCACGCAGGTTTTAGTATTCACTATGCAACAATATTTTTGGATACTTGGGTCATATACTCCATTCTGTGATCTGTTAGTTGTTTATTTTTATTTATTTTTATTGACCTTAGAAGATTTTTTTCTTAGTATTTCCCTCAGTGAGCCGTCAACTTCAAAATCTTGTGGCTGCACTTCGTAAATATTTGACATATTAATTCTTTCAGTACTTAAATTATGATCGGGATATTGAGAATTTCTACTAAAATGATTCCAACAAAGAAAAATACTATCCTATGTGAAAATAAATAAAAAGTTATTCCCAGTTAATGTCTATACTAAGTATCGTATTTCAAGATAGGACCTACATTGGATATGTTTTTCATTTATAAAAAGTCACACTAACTGTAGTATCTGCACTTACGTCCGTTAGTAAGATATTATTTTGATTAATTCGTAGATACGACAACAAATCAGAAAGCTGTTCCAGGATAATGGCAGCAGCTACAGCTGTGATCTTCGGTGAGAACATGCGTATCAAATCACAATACATGGTGGCGGTCATAACTCAATTTTGCCAAAAAAGTCAGTTACGACAGTTAGTCAGACGAGGGACGATATATTATAATAATAAGAGTTGAATCTGTTAAGATAAGAACAATTTAAAAATTAATTACAACTTAAAATTCATTCATATTTTAATAGATTCTCCAAACATCATTTGCTGGTAAAAGGAGAATTCAACTATGTTGGTGAACTAATTTGTTCCGGGCTGTATGACTGGTCTGGTGGACAGAAAATCTTCTGACATTTCGCCTACCGCTGTGGTAAGCATCCTCAGAAAGAGGGGGGTTGATGTGAATGTCTAGTTGATCTACCCTGTAACTGGAGATGAGATAAGGGGAGTAATCCTCTTCTTGTCCACAGTACTAGAGTTTTCTTCACAGGGTACATATAACCATTCCAATGTGACTAGCAATGTGGGAGGAGGCTGGTAGGGAGAGGCCACAGTTAGTCTGTGGTTCCTCAACTGTTGCAACAAATTTTATGGACTTGTATACTTTTTTTTTATTATTGAATCCCAAATTAATTGTTATGATTTTATTGAGTTGTATACTCTCTTCTTTTTTATTGGTATTATTGTTAAGTCTGTAAATCTTTGTGAGCTCTCTGTAGCCTTGCATGATGAGCCTTCGTAGTCGCAATGATTGATGCCTCTGCTATAGGTGAAACGTCGGGAGACTTTCTGCCCACCAGATCACAACTATACAGCCGAGAGCAAGTTAGTTCATAGGACGCGGGACGTGAAAGCATAAGATCTCTACTATATTTGTTTTATTTTATTAAATAAAATGACTTAAAATATCCACTAGGTACTGTACATTTGTCAAAAATTATTAGTTTATCTTATTTGTAAAAGTACTGGCATTAGTACTTGCGCAGTGGCAGGAAATTGTATGCTATTAATGCAGTGTACAGTATTCTTTGTTTTCAAACATTATTTTAAAATACACCTATCACTTTCAATAAATTTTTATTCTTTCTGTCATGATGCATAGTTTGTTATTTCCTTTTCATCATCCTACGAAGTTAGTTCTTTAAAACTTTACACACAATGGATTCCCAGTATATTTTATCTTGTAGAGGAATGTAATAAAGTTCATAGTTGTAAAGAGATGTTCTTTGTATAATTGAATTATTTTGCCAAAACAATTAGCATTATTACTTTTTGAAGATGCGTGAATTAATAGTTTACTCTTCTTAATAATACTTTCTACTTCTGATTTTAGATCTAAAACTGACTCAAGTGATCGAGATGAAGTTGTGGCTCCAAAATATAATAAGAAAACTATAGCACAGAAAAATATTACTGGACCAGTATCTGAAGTACAAGGTATGTAAAATGCAATCACTCATTGATTTTTTTTATACTTTCCTGTAACTTTTCATTCAATGTTTTGAACACCGTTTTGCTTACAGTACCACCAGAGAAAAAAGTGTCCAGTGTGTTCTCAAGATTGGGTCTCTGTGATGAAGCTAAACCCTCAATCACAGGCACAACAGTGGCTAAAACAAATATTATCATCACAAAGACACCAAACTCTTCAACAGTGTTCTCCAGATTGGGTGACAAGGAAGATAATGGGATAAAAAGAAGAGAATCATCAGACAGTAACGAACCTCTCAAATATGCAGGGATATTAGTCAAAGAGAAAGTTATCCTGAAGAGAAAACCACCTCCTGTGAAAACCATCAAAAAAATAGCCACCATGAGAGCTGATGAAGAACCTGTCAATATTAAAGACAAGTTGCCTGTATCACACCAAAATAGAAAGACTGTGAAATTCTCTCCACACATTGATTACAAAGAAATTGAAAAAAGAACCGTACCAGAAATTACAACTGTTCCAGTAAGAAATGTTAGAACAGTCGCCTTAACCACTAAATTACCAAATAAAATTGTTAAGAAGACACAAATAGTTACAAATAATAGTGTGAAAGCAAGATTAGGCAAACCATCTATTGTAAAAAATAATAACAAATCTAGTGTATTCAATAGATTAGGGGTACCTTCGAGAGCATAACTGTTCTATTCCTGCAAGGATATCTATATTGTATAATATATTAATTGATTCTCATGAAGTGATTCATTTTGATGACGTTAGCTAAGTAATGATGTTAGCCAGCAAGTAGCTTAATTTATTGTTCTTTTGAAAAAATATTGTTATGAACAGTGAATGAAAATAAACTTGTGGATGATTTGTTCAATGATGCAAGCATTTTACAAGGGTATTAAGTGAATTTAAAAAAAATCTGGATGTATATATTTTGAAAGATCTCGAATCTCTATATCTATCTACCTATAAAGGTATTGAAAGATTTAATCTAGCTGTTTATTTCCTTATATTTCTAAGGAAAATTCTTATAAAGAATGTTGAAAGAAGTTAAAGACTTGTAAATTTACCGCTTATTTTAAGAAGATTAGATATTTTAATATATCATTAAAAGTCCTGATTTCATTGCAGTCATTTTGAAAATCAATAATATTAGGATATTTTGTTGTTTTAAGATTTTTTATATTTTATTTAATTAATAGTTTGCTTTTTTGCTGATTGTGAAACATAATACATACTTGTTTTAAAATAAAATTGTTTAAGATTTCATCTTACATCCAAGATTTTCATACCGAGTATGTGGCTTGAATTTTATAGAAAATATGAGTTTTGTCATAACTATTTTGATAGCAAATTGATATTTTTACTTTATGTGCTATGGAATATTGAAATACTGATCATTAGTGTTGCAGATTTTTATCAAGAAATATTTATTAAGTGTTTAAAACATCATCCAATTGTCCTTTGGAATAAGTCAAGTTTAACATGAAATGATTTATTATATTTAAGTAAATTTTTCATTTCTAGCCAAACTTTGAATTATATTTTATGCAATAAATAATTTAAAATACAACTTAAAATGTCTAGTGAGTACAAATGATAATATTAATCATTACCTTGGGTAAAGTAACAATTATGAAATTTAATTTTAATTGTTAATTTAGGTTTAGTTATTAATTCAATTCAATGTTGCCGTTGTAAAACATTCATCGAAGTTTTACAAGCCTACATGCAACCATGACGGTTTTGTTTTCTGAAATTAACTTATTTTTTTTTTAAATTTGAATGGAATTATACTTATTTAAGAAGAATAAATTATTTGAATTCCTGTATTAGTTAAAATATTTTATGTATCTGTACAATCTAATTCTAAATGTAATTATTTTTTCTTGTATGAATACTGTCACGATATTTCTCACCATAGTGTGTTAACTAGAATTTATTAAATATTTTCCTTTTTGTATATACAGAAATGGTTTGATATATGTATGATATACATAATTCAGATGTGTAAATAAATAATTATCCAAAAAACAATAAAAAATTATTTTTGTTTTTTTTTTCTTTTCATAGGCATCTTTATACAGATCAAAACTCACCATAACGTAAATGAACTACAGAAGTTATAGAATAATAAATATACTAAATGGAAGCAACAGATATCTGAAAATAACTACATTTTATTTATGATGACATGTGTATAAAACCAAAAAATATTGTGAAAATTATGGTGGTTAGATTATGCTATTAGAAGATCATGGGTTCGAGCCCCACTGTCAACTTATTGCATCTTCGTGATACATCTAAACTTTATTCAATGTGCGAAAGTATTTACATTTACAAATATAAGCAATTCGTCTTAAAATTAGTAAAAAAAAGAGCATGTATGTATATTAACACACAATTTAAAATAAATATGTGAGTTTAAAAGTCAAATTGGGGTCCACTGTGCCGGCTAACTCCCCTTTCACGACATAAGCTTTTAGCTTACTGTGAAAGGTGTATAAGATTGTATTTGGGTTTAGAACAAAAACCCAGATATATCTTTTTTTCAAATAAAATTAAAAAAATTGTATTGACATTTCTTCCGGTATGTTGTGTGACCCATTTTTTGCAGCTTGATATTAGTGGGCATCCATTTAGCTATATGGTATAGACTTGTAAGTAGGGGATTCGATCCCGGGATCCCGGTCGTATTTTAGTCCCGAAATTTTCGGGATTAAATTTAAGAAATCCCGGGATTTTCGGGATTAATACAATTATACAATAAGTCAAATATTTGGTACTCAAGCACATCAATGAATCACTGACAACCGAAGCTTGTGTTAGTATCTTAAAAGAGCGCTATTCTGAGTTCGATATCTCACTAGATACGATATTGTGGCAATAGTTACCTACTGATGGTCCAAATTACAGTTGGAAAACTTGTTAATGCAAAGCACAGTTTGTTTTGCACACGGTATTCACTTAGCCGTTTGTGATTTATTGTATAGAAAAATACCTGCAAATGAACCTATCAGTGATGATATTTTATTTATTTATTTATTTAATACATAAACGGCTATCGCCTTTTATTGGTGATTTGGATGGTGATAATGAAGAACTGGACTCAGGATTAGTCATTAAAATCGGTAATGGTGAGTTTGACCAATGACCGGAATATTAATGAAGTCGTAAAGAAAGTTCGTAGTGGTTCTTATTTTTAAAAGACCCTCTTTGAAAAATGATACTATGCTTCAAAACTATATTGAAAAGGAACATGGAAGAGAGCTTAATTTATTGTTTAGCTGCAAATCGCGTTGGAATAGTCTTTTAACAATGCTTGAGTGATTTGATATTTTAAAAAATCACTCATCGACCTACTTCGAATAAATAATTCATAAAGTTTCTGGTCAATTTGATTTAAAAATACGAGTATAAACATTGATCCCTGTAGTGTGTATTTTTTTGTTATGGGTTAAGCTAAATAAGTCTAAGTTGATTTTTTTTTTTAAATATTCCAAAATACTAAATATTTTTTCAAAATGGTATTTAAGTACAAAATAAGTATTTTAAAATACTTATATTAAATATCTTTTACAAAAAGTCGAACAAGGTGTAAGACAGGGGTATTCAATATTTCCAGCACTCTTTAACTATTATATACAGCGAGCCATTGATGAATAGATTGAAGAAATGAATAACTGGACAAGAGTATAGATAAATGGAGAAAGGGTTGACATGATTCGATATAGCATTGCTTGCAGATAATGAAGATGAGTTGAATAAAGTCTTAGGAAGAACTATCAAAATACAACATAAAAAATAAATAAAGACAATACAAAATGTAAGGTCATTCGAAGAGATGAGGCGACTGCGAAAATGGTCATAAATGGAGTGAGTATCAAGCAGGTTAGAGAATTCCTGAACTTGGGCTGCAGAATAAATCAGGATGGATACTCCGAATGTGAAATCGTACGGACTACTGTAACATCATATTATATACAGGACTGCTCCAGACCTTTCTTGATCGTTTTCAGATGGTTTTTAATGTTGCCTCCGAATCATTTACAGAGAGAATCAGAGCTGCCACATCACTTCACTACTAAGAAGTCTATGCTTGCTGAGAGTCTCAGAGAGAGTGGAGTTTAAACTGTGTCTCACTGTCCACAAGGTAGCACACCACCCACTGACCTATTCCGCTGACAAAAATTTGAGTCGAAGACTGTGCTCAGCTTTTTATGCAGTGAACAAACTCGTAGAGTTCAATATTGCAAATACCTCTAAATTTACAGAGAGGAGAACCAGAGTCTCAGCGTCAATTGACTGGAACAGATTGCCTGCAGACAAAGTTGAAAACGCTGCAGTTCAGAAGAAATCACAGCGCCCTTGGAATGGTCATGGATCATTTAACGGCCGTCATGTATAATTAGTTCAATCATCATTATTATGTGTGTATATCTCAAATATGGAGTACTCTAATGGAAACGTTGTATTCGTAATTCAACAAATTGACAAAAAAAGCTTGCATACGCGCATATCAATTAATGGCAGAATTTTGTTTCCAACAAATAAAAAGGTATTTTGTGTAAAATACAAAATACTCAAAAAAAGTATTTCAAATAAAATACAAAATATTTTTTACGAAAACGTATTTGAAATACAAAATGAAAATACGTATTTTGTACTTGTGTTTTAAGTACTTTAATTTCAAATACGTCACATCTCTGGTTAAAACTATGAAATAAATACAAATACAAGAATTCAATTTAAAAATATAAAAAAGTTAAATTGTTACTTTTATAAATCATAAACATAATTTTGTTTAACCGACTTTTTACAGATTCAAAACTTAAATTCATTGCCAGATAAGTGAAAAAAAAAAAGTGATTTTGACATGGCCTACTGACTTTTTGTTACCACTTTACATTACCAATACAATCCCGGGACTAGTCCCGGGATCCCGGGATCAACTATAGATAATCCCGAAATCCCGGGATCAGAAAAAAGGGTCGGGATCGAATCCCCTACTTGTAAGGCAGTACTATTTTTTTTAAAAAACATTACAAAATTTTAATCAATAATAAATTTTGTTGCATTCCATAATACTAATGGTTTCATTCTTTCTCAAAGGTAGCTGTTACACATCGTGACACATACTTGCAAGGACATCAAAAGGATCCCTGCAATTAAAAAGTAAACAATCAATTTCCTTAAAGCCTTGCAGCACCAATGTGTTAGGTCGCATTAACAATTTTGCTTTGGATTTCTTAGTTTATTTTTATGCAAAAATAGTATTAGCCAGTTCATAACACTTTATTGATCAAAAAACAATTATGAGTAATTGGCGAACTTTTTGCCTGGAGGCAGTATCTTCCAGCTTTATGCCAATAGAATTGTTTGTTTAATTCAATCTGTTTATGGAGTAAAATAAAATTGGTCAACTACCTACTATAATTTTTCATGTTCAGTTAACAAGGTACACCTTGAACTTTATATTCATTGCATGTCAATTCACTAATTATCCCCATAGACTTTTATACTATATACCATTATCCCATGTGTGATCCTCGTTGGAAATGTTTCTTAACTTTATGTATCTACCTAAAAGAGATTCAACATATATTTGCTTGTGAGCACTTTTTTCATCTGATATCTCATAAACCATGATATTTTATAAACTGACAACATTGGATTTTGCGCAAATGACATCTGTCAAATAGAAAAATGGAGTTGAATTAATTGTCAGTCAATTTCCAAGTGTTTTTCATGAATTAAATATAATATAAAATAGATTTCTTTTGTTAAAATGTGATTTAGCGTTACATCTTGTATGTAAATGTTTTGACTCGTTGTCAATCAAAATTTCTCGCAATTATGAATATTCTTTCAAGCGTGTATAATTAAGTGGATTTATTTATTATATTACAAAACAATGGATTTATCTCCGGAAGAAGATAATTTTCCCGGTAGACTTCTTCATCAGGTATTATCTATTTTTTGTCAATATATCTAAAGCCTTGTTTGTACATTCATGTCGTAATACGCATTTAACTTCCTAATATTGTTTACTTCGATATATCTGCAAACAGCAATGTAGCTACCATTGATAGGCGCCTATAAATTTTCTTGCAGATGTTTTGAATCCATCAATAAGAAATTACTTTATGAGATTTTGATATTGCAGAACTCTTATAAATTGTAATTAATTACAGAAAACACATGTGTAGTTTATGCTTATTGTAGATATTAATAAACATATTGTCAAAAATATGTACTTATGATACTTCAAATATACTGAAAATCAATCAATTCCAATTCTCAAAATCACATTTTTATGCCATGTAAGGAATTGCTATTTTTTTTTAACCTCACATAAAAATCAATATTGTATCAGTGCATTTAGAAACAAAATTTATTATAAACCTGCTGTTTGCTGAAAATGATAGGTACAATTAGAATATGCTGACTGTGGATTAAAAGTTTCATTATAGTGATTTAGGTATCACAAATATTGTCATTTAAAATTCAATAGTTTTATGTGGTATGCATCATAATCCATGATACAAACCTTTATATTTATTTATTTATTTACACAGTGAACGGCTGTATGTTATAATTGAACGTAGTTATGCAGAAAGCAGACAGTCCACAATTACGTATATTTGAGTTTTTTGTCATACGAGATTTAAAATGTCTAATACTACAGTCTACAAAAACCAGCCAGGGGCCTTTCATATAAACATTTCATAAAAAATACGTTGAAAAAAAAATCAGTTCGCTCAATATAATATAGTGTCTATATGCAAAGACGGCCATATTTAAATTATACTTTTTGTGGGCTGTCTGCTTTCTGCATAACTACGTTCAATTGTAACACTAATTTGTAACACTGTTTTTTTTTTTATTACTAACTAAACTTAAATATTATTTAAACATAATATATTCCTAAACAGTTTCAACATCAGCTCATTATTTGTTTTCATTTTCATTAACATAAGTTGTGAATGTATGGTTGTTTAGGCCGCTTTATGGGATAATGCAGAACTTGTGGAAGACTTAGTGAGCAGTGAACAGGGCCCCGTAGATGCCCCAGATAGTTGGGGGAGGACAGCATTGCACGCTGCTGCTGCATGTGAGAAGTCTCGCTGTCTACCTATTCTGCTGGGAGCTGGGGCAGATCCTAATAAGGCGTGCGGCCCCCCGAGGAAACTGCAAGGTAAAATATATTTAGATTCTTGTACAATAATTTTGAACATCAATATTTTCTTCTTTTTAGCCTTTAACTCTCTTAAAATCACAGGACAAAAATCACCCCCTCCATGCAAAGTCTTTCTGCACCAATAGAATCACCCCTTCCCAAGACATTCTAATGCTCTGATGTCATTGTCGTAGAAACAATAAGTTGTGAAAGAGAAACTTAAAGAAAAAAATAATTCACCGCCTATTATTGGAGGTCTTAAAATATGACCCAGTAAAAACTATCATCCCTCTTGTAAAAATTATCTTAAGGAAAATTTCAAATTTTTTTTATAAATTTCTTCTCTGTTTGATTCACAGACTCCACTCCACATAGCAGCGGAGAGGGGTGATACAGAGAATGTGAAGGAACTCTTGATGGCTGGGGCCATATGGAATATCAGAGACTCAGCCGGACACACTCCTCTGTTGTTAGCAGAGCTAGCAGGACATTATGACACTGCTAAACTACTCAAAGATACTCAAGGTAATGCCCTTATTATACATTTTATGTATTCATTGAATCACTTTTGAGGTCATTTAAAGCAGTTAATTCTCATTTTAATTATTTATTTATATTCATCTAGAAAAAATCATGCATATTTTTTTCAAAGTTTTTCTTGTAAAAGGTGAAAACGAGTATACTTAATTCAAAGTGATTTTTTGTTAATTGAATTACCTCCTCCTTTGACATTGCAAAGAACAATTACGGGATGCAGAAAATATATTTATCATATTCAGTTTATCGATTAGTAAATACCCCTTTTAAGGAGATGCTAAGGTGATATAGATACATAGGTATTAAAAATTAAATAACATTAATTGTAATTTATGTATGCGCCGGCGCACCCAGCAGAGACCTGTAATCTCCGTAATACAGGAGAGACGATGGTCCTGGCTGGGACATGTTTTGAGAATGCCTAATGATAGTTGGCCAACAAGAGCACTGTTCTTCCGTCCGCAGGGGTTCCGTAGGCCCGGGTGTCCCTCTTTCACAATACACCGTTCCTATGACAACGATATCAGAGCGCAAGGAATGTCGTGGGAAGAGGTGACGCAATTGGCACAGAGACGCTCTGAATGGAGGAGGCTAGTTTCTGCCCTGTGCTCCTGAGAGGAGCGTTGAGGGCGATGATGATGTATTACAAAAATTAACATATATCAACCTAATTCTAATAAGGTCAGTGTTTCCGTTGCAATGATGGTGTTACTAAAAGCAAAGCATTAGAAAAACTTAATCAAATCTGATTGCATTCGTAATGGTTTTTTTTTTTTTGAAAAATTTGAGCCATCACTAAAGAATTAATATTTTTCAACTTATATTTTAAAATCCATGTGAAAAACTTGTTTCAATATTGTAACAGGAAAATGTTTCCAGTATGTTGAATGATTTTCATTCAAATATTTATTAATGTTTTTGAACAAATGGTTATTAGCAATTTCAATGTCAGTGATGTTTATTACGTTTATTCATTGTACTCTGAATGCCATTTTTCAAGTTCAACACTGAATAATCAGGGTCACATTTAGTATTTAAACATTCTCTGTTGGATTATAGTACCTACTGTAGTTTATTATATTTTTTTAATTCACCATTATTTGCTATACTTTTCTACAATCCTAAACAGCAATACATTCCACTCATGTTTTTTTTTTCATGTCCTACTCGTCATTAGACAGTTATGTAGACATCTTACTAAAGACATCTTTGTCCTGCTTAAACATAAAATTTCTGCAAAATGCTTTTAAAGATTACATACTTTTAAGATGGCTTAGATATATAAAGGGACTAAATTTGGGTTAACTTGTGTTTGTTGGAAGAAATTACGCCTCTGTGATATACTCACCCTCTGTTATTGATTGTATGATTTAAATGTATTTTTATGAAAATTTGCTTATAATCATAGTACAGTGAAGAATGAACAAATAAATTCACTGTAAGTGCAGCGAAATACAGTTTTCACTAGTTTACTGCACTCAGATGCAAATTTCTTAGTTTAAGAAAAGATAATTAAGTACTTACTATGTAAAAATTCTGAATAAATAAAAAAAATTCTGAATAAATAAGAAATAATTTTAATAAATAAAATATAAAAATATATTATTGAGCACTGTTTAATCTCCACTATGTTAGGTTAAATACCGAACGTTTTCGCCTATACTTGTAGGCATCTTCAGGGAAACTGAAGATGCCTACAAGTATAGGCGAAAACGTTCGGTATTTAACCTAACATAGTGGAGATTAAACAGTGCTCAATAATATATTTTTACATTTTATTTATTAAAATTAAAAATGGATTTCCACAGCGTAAACACAAAAACTCTTGAATTATTAAATAAGAAATAAATTATAAAAATGTCCAAATGTGCAGACGTAAATGGAAATGTGTATCTGAGAATCACCTGACAATAGTCCTTTAGATCCGATAATCAAGGACTGCTATGTGTGAAGGAATTATACAAATGTGAATCAAAGCAGATTGGTCTAGAAGTGCTCTCTTGGAAGAACTCTTGGCTTTAAGTCTTTTGATTTTTTAAATACATTTTGATAAGAAATTTTCTTCAAGTTATTCAAGGGATGGAGATTTGTTGGATACATGTATCATATTATAATTATGTATCATACTATTCCATTTACATTATTATTCTATGAAAATTAATGTGACATTGTTGCAAGCAGATAGTCATTGTACATTATGTTTATCAGATCCACTTATTGATAATCACTGGGTAATCAAACATTGTCACTCCCTCACAATGTTCCAGTACACAAACAAGTACATATTATTATGTAATTTATGTATATTGCCAACTGACAAGCAGGCAGACACCAATCACAACAGACAATATAATTATTGTGCAAATTGTATCTAGAGATGCACATTCTATAATAAAACATGTATTTGTTAAACATAGAATGCATATTATAAAATAAAATAATTGTTATTCATGGAATGATTTTTTTGTTCATTATTTACTTTTTCTTTACTGTACATTGATTACAAGCAATTTCACACAGATATATATTTAAATTAAATACAATTTGATATGCAATCAATATACAGAGGGTGAGTTTATCGAAGGAGTGCGATTTTTTCCAACTAACCCAATTGTGTACTTCATTAGGTTCAAATTATATATCTTTGTCTAAAAATTTGGTAGGTAAATAATGAATTTCTTTGTCTAGATTTAGATTTATGTTGTACTAAAGAAACTCAATTAGAATATATACAATTCAACGCATTCCAATACTTTTTTATACAATATTTTCAGTGCCTAGATGTTAATGTGGGTATATAGAATATAGATCTTTATAATTGTATCAAAATCAGATACTTTGAGCAATTTTGACTAGGTGCAAAATAATGTATATTTCACCCAGGAGCTTAATTAAACAAAGCACACCTCACAAAAATAAAAGTCTATGAATATGAATATTTCTGTATAGATGCAGAATAATAATAATAATAAAAATCCTTATTGCACAAAAAAATAAACATTATTAAAATATAAACATTGTAGAACTTAGACCAGACAAATAAATTTGTTGGGCGAGTTTATCGCAGAAGCGCGATATCTTCCAACTAACCCATAATTAGTTCATTATGAGTTCAGAAATACGTAAATGATGACTTTTTGTTGATATTATATAAAGACGTACCAAGTGTATCTATATTGAATAATTTTTAATTCGTTTTTTATGAGAATTTTTTTATTTACTAAAATAAAATCAAATTCTACATCTCAGATATCCTTTGTCGACGATCGCTATTTTTTTAGAGCAACTTCTCTTCCCCAAATGCCAACTTTTAATAAACCGAAGTAATTATACTATAAATGATGATAGTATAATTTATCTAGTAAATAAAAAGTTTCGAATTTTCATCTTATCAAAACTTTTCCTCACATGTAATTCGCAATACAAATTGTGTTAAGTACATAAATGTTTCACGAGCAAACCCTCTTTTGCGTCTGCGTTCACCTATATACATACACGGACACACATACACACTAACATTTCCACCCACACCGTGTTCACATAGAACACTGTATCTCATTTCGCTATCGATTTTGTTCTAGTAGGCCTAAACTTTTCCCACAGTTCCATCAAGGGATGGACGCGCGTATAATTCCTCTCTTTCACATTCATTCAACCGGCGCCAAAAGTATTTCGAAATATTTAAGCTCGTGTTCAAACGATTGTTGCAAAAATTACATTCGTATCTTAGAGTTGAGATAAAAACCGCGATATAATATTCAAAGTACAAATTCCGTCCCCATCTTTCGTACTGAGATAATAATTTTCCTTTCCACAAACAGCTGGTTGATACTTCAGTTTCAGTTTGTGTTGTATCGTAGGTGTGACAGTATGTTACTGCTTCCGTATACTTAGTTGTTTACAATCATATTTTCCGTCTGCTCCGCGCCGTGCCGGTTTTCTTATCGTAATTATTTCCTTATAATTACATTTGTTGTGATAAATGAATTATTTATAATATTTTAATGCTGTAATAATGATTATTTAAAATATTACATACATACTAATTTATTTTATAATATCCAATAAAATTATTATAACGAAACGATTTCACTTAGGTACCTTTGGAATACCTAAAATACTTTGATATATATAAAACATATTTTTTACAATACACACTTGAATTATTAATCTGTAGTTATGTAGTTTCCTTCAATGGTATGTAGTTATACGCACTTGTAGGCATAAATCTGAATAACAATCTTTATCAAATGTCACCTGATAATTAAATACGTTTTCCAACCTACATTTTATACAAACTATTTGCCTCTTATCTAAAATTTCATCTATGTTAGTGAAGATTTCACTTTTGTGTACTGTCCGATACAATGTCTTTATCAGTCAAGTACCTACCTGCCTGATAATTATGTGTGATAATTACTAAACACATTCGTACTTGTACATATTTATTTTATTGTAACCGGACATACCCAAGTTTTTCGTTAATGAACATGTAATATTTCAGGTACAAATAAAATACCTTTACTAGACCAATTTTACCAGTGTTTGACATGACGGCATATAGAAATAAGTATTAATAAGCACGTAACTTCTTCCTTGAGCAAGTGAACGTATAGGTATAGTCAATGTTGGAACCAACCATATTTGATGGAAATTCCTATAAGTTTGTTAAAACACGATACTTCATACTTCACATTAACCTGATGATGCGTGAGTAAAGTTCTTGAAAGCCGGCTCGCGAATAATGAGACTCGTGGAAGTACGTTCTATATCCGCTTTATATGTTAAAAATAAGTTAAAGTAAAACGTATCGTATGCAGCGAAGAAGGCTTGTCATCTTGTTTTTGTTGAATATTGATTTTTTTTGGTATTTATTTCGTAAAAATCCATTATATACAAATAAATAATAATATATTATTAATGATACTTTATTACAAGTTACTCAAGTTTCGACATGAATTTATTATTTTCATCTTCAATTTACAATTTTATTATACATATGCATTACAATTAGGTACAATATGCATTCAACATGATTTCACTTTCAGTTTTATTCTTTGCAGTATTAGATAAGGTACATATTTTATTCCAATAACTATATTTCAATGTCGTTGCACATAAAACATTATTTAAGTATCAAAAATAATTTATCCTTTCTAATTAATTAATCAATTAGCGTCGGTTTGTATTGTTAATTAGACACATGTTGTTGTTTCCTCAAGTTGATTAACAACACTTGCGTTTGATGAAAAATGTTTACGAGTTTTCGTAAATCTATGTTTGTTTGTATCTACCTATTAATTTGTAACTCGCGATATGTTTTGTAAGGCCAAGATAAATCCATCCATTAAATCGATACGAAATATCTTCGTTTTATCTACCAAGTAACCTGTGTCTTGGATGATCCTCCTTCACAATACACAATTGCCGCCGAATTATTCTGAATAAAGAAAAAAATATTATGTTCTGTGTTCCGGAAAGAAATTTATTTAATCTGATTACTATGATAATATTAATTTAAAATGTACAAGCATGACATGCTATTCTATCCACCTATAAGCAGATCCAACATTCTCGCAGAATCACCAATAGCAAAAGCAATTCGATTGTTAAATAGTAATGTCCCGAATATAGACATATTCCACAAAAGGTACAATTTACATATATATGAAAAGTAGAAATACTATTGTAAATCTATTCTTTTCTTTGGGATCGCATTGGCCGAAAGCTGTTATATTCTCAGTAGAATATGGTCTCTTTTCAATAATAATAAATAGTGCGAATATGCTCTATGTCGATTTTTAAAATAGAAATATCATTACCTATACTGAGTAAAATACAATAATGTTGCGTGTTGATTGAATTGAAACCGTTTCAGAGAAAAGAAAATGAATGAACAATTAGACTGACGAAAAAACAACAATAGTACCTACCTACTTAATAATCATATTATATTGTGCCCATCGTCTCGTCATTTGTAATTACAAGTTTTGAATCAATTAGATTTACAAGTTGATTATAGGTATACGTTAATTACACATTGAACGAAATATTTTGTTTGGAGTTGTTAATAATAATAATAATGACAAGCAGTTAATTGGATTAATAGTTTCATTTATTATTTGTAGATAGAAACAGCCTAATGTATGTACGTACGTGTAATGTACATATAACGGTAGGTATATAATATTATTACATTGTTTACAAGTGTCGGACACATAATAATATGTATAATAATATGATTATTGTCATTACTTTGTTGTTAGATTCGTCCATTTTTACTGAGATAATCTTTTCCGATCGGCCTGTTAGTTTATTATATTTGTATTCATACTGCGCCTTCCTACATTGTACTAGGTATGTAATCCACGTTATGAAGCCTCACATTTTCGACAATATTTTACGTAACTGGTGATTTGTTTTTTCTGATGCGTTTGAACGGTCTACTGATATAATTATTATTATACCTGTCAAAGCAGGTACCTACTTACTTATGTATTAATAAAAATTAAATATTTCGTACTTGAGTTTTCCAATACTCTCTTACTTCTCTCAGATCGATCGATCATAAGAAAGTATTATCAATTTATCTCTAAAACAATATTGTAATGTATACGATTATAAATATACTAATAATTATATTACTTACAACTATTATTATATTTCAAAATAAATTGTATCAACTCGAAAATTGTTTGTTTTCGTTAATTAGTACGTGCTAATTACATTTAAAAAAAATCATTAACATTATTTACAAATATTTCCAATGTTTGTTGGGTTGTAAAATATCCTAAAAAATCTACCTACCACGGCAGTTAATAATATTAAGAGTTTTATGTCTTGAAGACAAAATATCAAATACAAATTTTAGGAAAAGTGGAAATTTCAGGTTAGATTACTTATTTCTGGGAGAATGTATTTTCATCGTTATGCGATTACAAATATTTTTCCTCAGTTCTTTTTCAAGTACGCCTATGACGGCTGTGTATTTATTAGTTTGATTGTTGTTTTCAGTGCCAACCGGAAAATGTTGTGATGAAAAACATGTTCGAAATTATCATAAAATATGTTGAAAAATGTGTGATATTTATCAGGTATTATTAATCTACATGTGTAATCTGAACCTAAGTAGCCAATTATTGTAAATAGCTATGTATAAATAATATATTGTATTAGGTATATCAAAATCGCGCCTATTTTTTGTAAAGTAGTTATCAAAATATTGTTTAAATGTTTTACAAAATATCAAATGACTGTGATTGTGTTAAGTGTTCTATAAAAAATATTATAAATAAATGTTCCGTCCATTGTTTGGACAAAGATGTTGGAGAGACGCAAGAAGAATGGAGTGCCTTCAAACAGCAAAAATGTATCCCCAGAAGTGGCTTTTGATGCGTGTGATTATTTCACCGAGGATGTTGCGACTCCGTGGGTGGATCTAGGTAATGTTCAGCAGTATTAGTCATTACTCATAATTTTTGGCGTGCGTTTTGCGATTAAAATATTTTCCAATCACTTTCAATAAATATTATATCAACATTCAGTTTTATCTGGTTCACTTGAATTTGTTTGATATTTTACTTTCGGATGAACCACGTTTCTTTCGTCTCCTTCCTTTACGTTTCGAGTCATCTATTAGGATAATTTCTTATTTATCATATATTTTTTTATTTTCTAGACTTAATTAAGTAAAAAGCTTAACTTTAAAATTTCCAATTAGCGAAAACTTCCCATTAGATTCTGATTAAAATCCGCCTTCCATTTTCTTAGTAGGTATCATTTTCTTAGTAAGTATCCGTAAGGTATATTATTTTCTTTGGTGGGTAATGTATATACTTACCCTTACCAGTACTCGGCCTACAGAAAAGAGCTCTCGTTTAGCCTTTTGTCTAGAAGGGTAATAATTCGCAGAATTCTATTGTGTGTTTAATTTATTAATGAACTATATCAAGGTGCTTCGTGTATCTAGGTAAACTACATTATAGATACATTTAAGTTGGATGTTATAAAGAAGTATCTACCAACATGCATAGAATAAATATTATTGTCCTAGATAATTATCTAAGAGCTACTTTAATTTTCGCGACCACAAATAAATAATCAGTTATACTTACCTACATTATAAGTACCTACATCATTAGTACCTGCTAATGAAATACAATCACTTATTATTATTTATTTGCAAACGTAATTATTTACATATGTCTGTAGGTATGGATTAGGAAGGTACATATATGTATTATTTGTAATTAGTACATGTCTAGATAAATGTATGATATCATTTGACACTGTTATCTGCATAATTATTAAATATGAATGATAAAGTGCATTGATCCTATAATGAATATCGGTACTTCAGTACATACTATGTATGTATTTGTATGCCCACTGTTTTAAATAGACCATTAAAGGATGACGTCACAGAAAAATGTTTGGAGGGCAGAGTGCCAACACAACAGAACAAAAACAAAACAAACAAAAAGTGTTAACCAATATGACCATATATATATATATATATATATATGAAAGACTGTATGATCTAATTTTCATTCGAAATGCATGTGCAACATGCATTCCATTAATGAAAGATCATGTAATTTTACGCAGGAGATAATATGAGATATATGAGACTGACGCCCCAGCTAATGTCAGGTCGAAATCCTGCACGAAACGTCGGGCAGAAGCCAACGGTCTTTCTCAAGACCAACTATAAAAGCCTTTCTCAAGGCTACTGTACGTAGAGTACCCAAAAGCGATACTTATATATGAATATATATATATAATATTCAATCGTTCAAAGATTAACGTAACGTTAAATAATATGCTCTCCGTAAATGGTAATAAGGTAGATATTTCCATAAAAGGATAAAGCGTACCACGTGAGAGAAAAAGCTTAAGGTGGTATTTCTTTCTAACTGCGTAGTTCTGACTATGCGTGAAAAAGAGATAAAGTACCATAACTCATGCTATCGCAGATAGTAAATTATTTCAAAGAAGAGCATATGTATTAAATCCTTCCAACTGTCAGGGTTGCAAAATCACTGAATATAGGGTGGAACGCCTAAAGAATACCTAATAATAAAAAAAACTGTCAGTGTTGTTTTTGTTACTATTTTGTCGTCTGACTTTCTTTTTTCTCTTATGGCATAACATCCTACAAGGATGATTTGCGCAATTTGACTTTCAACTGTCATGACAATCGAACATGTGTTACGGTTTGCCCTCCAAGCAAAAGCAAATCCATAGACAAGACCACGTGACCTTTAATGGAGTGGCTGATTGTGATTGTGTTTAATCTAAAGCTTAACTTATTACCGACGTCTTTTGATGGAAGTCCATTTTGATATTTCATAATTGTTTAATTACTTGCAGTTTTATTTTGAGTTCGTCAGTAGCCTGGAGGTAGAGTCTCGGCCTCGTGAACAAGGGATCCGTGGTTCGATGCCAGGTGCCGGCAAACTCCCCTTTCACGACACAAGCTTTTAGTAGCTTACTGTGAAAGGTGTATAAGGTTGTATTTGGGTTTATAATAAACAAAACCCAGATATATATTTTAAAAAAAAAAAAAAAAAATTTTTTCATTGATTGTTTCAACATTTGCTTGGTAACACTTCATTTTAAATGTAAACGAACTTCTATTATTGGTTTTTGTTTTATTCAGTTTAGATCAACACCTGATGATGCGTACTCGAAGTCTGCAAAACTGGTCGTGCATTAATTTTACTCAATAGTAACACTAAACAATAATAAATATCTTTAATTTATTTCTTAATTTGTTTTGTTTGTTTGTTTAGATTACTAAATAAATTCTCTCTCTAACTTTATGTAACTTGTTCTTAGTTGTAATGAATATGTTTTTTTTTTAATATGAACAAAAATATTTTTATAGGGCAAGTAATGTATGCTTGAATTTTTACAACTTAGCCATTGTCAATTCACTTTATTATGATATATGACATCAAATAATAAACAATCAGTCCTGACAAAAAATAAAAATTCTATTCTACTTGTTTCAGACGAATTTGATAGAATCAGAGCAGCTAGTCATGCAGAACTGCGTGTGGCCCTTGAAAAAGGGAGTTCTCTCAGAGAACTCCTTTCTAACCTGGGACCTGAAGCAGGAATTGTTGTTAACATGGCTCCAGCTGGGGCCAATACACTTCTTTTCACGTAAGAATCGTTATTTGTTTTTGACTTAAACGTACTTCTACTTTATGAACATAGGAATGTTTAAATTAAATATAGAGAAAGTATTGGAATAGTACTTAACAGTGTATAGTATTATGCTATATTTTCTGGTATTGTTCTATTCTGTCCCACTTAATTCTTACTCTATTCCACTACATTCATCCCATTTATTATTTTTGTTTTACTTTATTCCTCTACACCCTGCAGAATGAATAACAATTCTTGTTCTGTTCTGTTTTACTATGCTCATTTTATCATTTGTCTATTGTTGTGGTGGTTTTTAACTGCTTTTTAAAATTGTGTATGTTGTTAAATTGTAATATCATAAGAGCATTATATACATAATATGTTTATTATATAGGTCAATGAAATTATCCCTCAAAGCACAAGCTCTGTTCAAATTTACGGGAATAAATTGTATATTTTGTTTTTGAAAAAAAAACTGTAAATTTTATGAAAAAGTGTAGGTTTATTTTTTTAATAATAAACAAAACGTATTTAAATATGCATATTCTAAAACTAGTTATGAAATTGATAACATTAAATTTTTTAATGATTAAATATAACTAATTTACAATCAATGCACAATAAACAACCAAGAACACATCCATTAAAGTTATGTTTTTCCTTCCAGAGCTGCTGAGATGGGTTTGGTGGATGCTGTGCGAGCTCTTGTTTCAGCTGGAGCTGACGGCAGGTCCCATCCTGTCACTCGGTACTCTCCTCTCTATGTGGCCTGTTATCATGGTAACAAGGAGATTGCTGAAACTCTACTCCTGCATTTTCCAGAAATGATGCAGGTATTGTCTTGCTGCGAAAGGAATATATAAGATAACAAAAAAGTCTCATCCATCCAGACAGATGTTCCGTGACTTTCTTATCTTAATGCAAATCTTTTTTACGCCATTGGAGTATAATTGATGAAAAAATAACATGTCTTTTAAATGTTATAGTAGACAATATAGCATTTTGATAGGTTTAGAATTAATTTATTGAGTTTATAACAAGCCTTGACTACATATAATTAGGTTTAAATTTAGCATTGTAACACAATCATTGTGTTCATTGTTCTTGTGAATCTGATTGCAATTTGTAACCTCGAGCATTTTGATGGAATTTAATTTTAAATTTTCTAGCAACAAACAGTGGAATGTTGGTTACCTCTCCATGCTTGCTGCATCAATGGTCACGCTGAACTTGTCTCCTTACTTCTCAACTTCCCCTATCCCGAACATCTAATGTCAACTTTCAGGTAATTTATAAACCTTTATTGACTTAGCAGGTATAGGATTAATAAATATTACAAGTATAAGACTGTATCTTTTAACACATTTTGAAACTTATTTTAACTTTTTGTTCATAATGAGAATATTTTTCATGAAACATTTTTTATTTATTTAATTCATTATACAGACTGAGCCTTTTACATAATAAGCATAATTAACAACACAAACAAACTTAATAAGTTAGCAAGATAAATTCTGCATGTTCTTTTTCAGAATACATCACTAAATTTGTTAGAAATTAAGTACACTACTATTATTCAAAATGTAAGATGGAATGCAAGAATAATAAGAACTTATAGCCATTATTCTGAAAGTTTAATCACAAACTTTCACTGTAGAAATCCTGGGTTCGAATCGTACTACTGGTCTACTCTGTATTCTTAGAACAGGCAAACTGCTGTGAAAGTGTTAGTGATTGAAAGATTTCTTCGGGGCCGTTTGATGGAATATTTATCTCAGATATACTTCAAATCCAGATTCATTGTAAAAAAAATTTCATGCTACTATATTTCAGTGGTAATTTATTTATTTTTTCTATTTTCAGAGATCCCACTGGCGAATGGGAGTACAAAGCTCTGTTCGATATAAATCACAGAGATGTCAGCGGACAGACTGCTTTATATGTTGCCTGCCTCTTGGGGAATAAACCAATTGTTGACATTCTACTAAAACATTCTGTGCGAGCTGTTAAAATTGTGCAGGTAAGAAGCAAAGTTAAACTATTTTGTCTTATTTGATGTTGTCAATAGTTTGTTTGCTTACATGCAAGAATTATTTATTTCCCTCCTAAAATAGATTTTATGTTAACCATTATTTGAATGGAATGTGAGAATTAAGCAAAGTTTGTGACTCTAATAGGTATTATTAATTTGTTCTGAATTGTTATTATATACATCGCAGATATAATCTGTTGGCCTAAGATGAGTTAGTCTTGTTATAAAGTAAGTCAAAATGTTGCCACATTATTGTTATAAATGTGATTTTACAAGCAGTCCTTTCCGTGTTTTCAATAAATGACATTGTTATCATGTAAAATCTTACACTGGGAGTGTAATAACAATTATAATAAACGAAGAGTATTTAAAGCGCCATCTTTGTGCCATAGCACCTCGAGGACGCTGTACATGATATTGTTTTATCTTTAACAAAGTTGTCTGTGTCAAGAATTTAAATACAAAAAACTGCTAACAGAAAACTGCCTCTACGCATCTTTGCAATAATACACTAACATGTCTGCAACATGTTTTTTTAATGAATGGTACAAAAATTGATCTAAGTACCTATATCTTTTTCATATTCAAATTTATGGTTGTAAATGTATTTTTCTTTTTATATTTCATCTCTTCCTGACTTACTATTTGACGCAAACAAAGCTTTCTGGAAAAATTTCTATGAAATAGTTTAGTTTCGTGGCTCATTCCTGTTTTTATGTTAGTTTGAATGTGTGTGTTAAAATCATTTATCCTCTCAGTGTATAAAGTTCATTTTATTTACTGCACAATCTTTAGCGTTATTTTTATTTTACTTTATGGTTTTACGCCGTTGTTATTACACTTCTTTATTATTATTTATTTATGTTGTAACTGTGTAGAAAACTGATACCTGTGAAGAAACATCATCACCTAATTCTAATAAACCCGTGGAACCTGAGTCCATCATCAGTCCAACACGGAGAAAGATATCTGTGGGCATCCAGTCCATTATGTCTAAATTGAGCATTAGTAGTAAGAAGCAGAACACACAGGTATATACAAAACACCTCTTTTATTACAATTTTATTTTCTGCACAAGAGAACACAATCTTTCATCCAACACTGTTTATAGACACTTTTGCATTTCTGTGTTTAGTAAATTTATCTGTGGTTGCTTGATTCACAACTCTGCTTGTTTCAAACTTTGTTTTATAATTTATTCCATGGTTATGAATTTTACTACAAAATGAATTTTGTCATTTATTTTTTATCGAGCTAGCAGCATCTGTAATGAAGGGATTATACTATAAAATTTGGTACAGGTCAGACAGATAATAATATATTATGAATACAAAGCACATTACGTAGAGAATTAAGTAATTTATTTTCCCTAAATACATATTATTCCTAATACGTACATACTAAATTTGAAACACTTTCTCATGATATTACGATGAACATCTTTGTTTTTAAAATAATCTGATATAAAGGTCCAACTAGCCTTAACGATTGCAGTATTTTTAACATACAGAGATTTATAACTACAATCTGTGTTTATTGAATGACTTTGATGAACTGAAGATGTGTTGTCTTTATCTCTTTTCTAGGAATCGTCTGAGCCTCGAATCCGTCCAGTTCATTTAGATGCCGTGATTGGTGCCACACGAGACACCTGTCTTAGAGCTGCAGTGAGAGGCGGCCATGTAGACATAGCCAAAGCTCTGCTGGTTGCTGGGGCTGATCCTAATGCACCCAACTCCAATTTACAAGTAATTATCCACTTTATTTTTATCAAATCAGAATGTTTTGAGTGTGGTAAATTTAAGTGTAATTAGAATTGAATAGGAATGGCCCTTTTTTTAATTTTTCAAGTGCTTTTTAAATTTATTTTCATATAAATAATCTTTATTCATCCATAATATTCTGCATACAAAAAGTCGACTGTCCATCCCAGTTGTGAAAGATACCTTGATCTTGAATATAATTAAATAAACATTGTTGAAGGCTCTATACATCCAATAATCATCATAAGTTTTATGCCTGGTTCTTTTAAGTTTAATAATTTTATTGTCAATAGCATAGTACCTCATTGGTTCTCCAGAAGATCAGTTCCTAATCAAAAATATGTTTTATTTTCTAGCACTCATCTTCTTCTGTCCGTGCATCCATCAGTTCCATCCAATCACAGTACAGCACATCTAGCACCAACATTGCCAATGGTGGAAGCACTCCTGTTGGAAAACCTTCCTCTTCCACATCCTCTATTGCAGGAGATCCCATCAGCTTGCCAGCACTGGTAGAAGCTTGCAAGTAAGAACATTATTCTATTAGATCTCACCCACTTTTTCAAGCTTCCTATGGAAGCATAAGACAGAAACCAACCTTCTCTATTCAGAATTCTTAGATCTTATCAAGTCATCTCTTCTCACAACTTTCCTGATACTCTGGTGTCATTCTCATAGGAATGGTGTAAGAGAATCATCCAAATTGCTGGAAATGTTGTGAATGAATGCTCTTTCAGGCCAGCTATCACTTAACATTCTCAAAACATAACCCAGTTAGGATCATTTAAGTAATTATTTAACCACTAATCAATGTGTATATTGACAGTCCCAAAATAATAACGTAATTGTTTTTCTTGCATTTGTTGCGTGTTTTAGGTCTAGAAATATTCCGCTAGTAGACTTACTTCTGAAGCATGGTGCTCTAGATGTTAATTGCTTGGCAATGAGAGAGGCTGCCAACTTAGGAGATGAGAACCTTATATCAAAACTTCTTGCAATCAAGGTAATTACACAAATTCATTTTATACCCATTGTTATCAATTAATTTAAGATGATTACCTGTCAATGACTTCTGACTAATGGTAGATTACTTTCTTCATTTCTTCTGATTTATTATTCAATAAATTTCAAAAGAAAAAAAGGTCTTCCACTTTTTTCTGTAAATTTTCAAGTGTCTTATGAGAAGCCGGTTTTTTTAAGATATCACAAAGGTGCATATTAAACTATTATCATCTTGAATTCAGCTATGAAGTATACCATCCATCCTTAATATCTTATTTTTGATGGCACAGATAGGACTACCTGTATGTTTATTATATCCTTTGGATGCTCCAATTGTGGGAATTACTTTGATGAGATAAGTAGATAGATTTACTTTTCTTCTTTGATGCAATATTGCAGTGTAAAAGCTTTATTTGATGCAATAGTTAATTTTACAATAGTAGTAATACTGAAGTGTTGAACATGATCAAACAATGGTTTAAAATTTATTTCTATCTCCCAAAATTTAGCAGAGCTTGCACTTTGAGGGCTTAATATTTTATATTTTTTTTCAATTTCAGGCTTATGCTGACCCAGAATACAAAATCAACAAGCGATGTATGACTGAGAGCATGTCTCTTGGAGGTCTGTTGAGTCCTTCTCACTCTGTAGGCACAGAAAACTGTGGAATATCTGTGCCACCTGCGACTCCTCATGGACCCCTTCTCACTTACAGTGCTATGTTCCCTAATACCCCTGCTATGCTGAACTGGCCCAATCAAAGCAACAAACTCATAACCATAAAGTAAATATTTTCGTTGCTTTAACATTTAATTTTAACATTTAATTTCAAATTAAACTGTCAAGCATCATTTCTCAATTTTCCTCAAAATGGTTTATAGGCTAAAAGTTGAATTCCAGAAAAGCTGACATCTATGATCTGAATCCTGATTCTGATCTACTTTATCTTGCTTTTCTGATCAAGCGTTGTTTTTACTATAAGGATGCTTAGATTTGTCACCAAATCTAGATTTTTTATGAAACATGCATCTGGAGACGCTAGAGGGTATCTTTTCCCGGATTATTTTTGTTCCCGGGAAACGGGAAATTTTAAAATGAATTTCCCGGGAATCCCGGGAAACGGGAAATTTTAAAATGAATTTCCCGGGAATCCCGGGAAATTCATTATTGTAACACCACGTATTTTCGACATAGCATAATAATAACATAACCTGCCAATCATGACTGACAGCCGCTGTCAAGACACAGGAAATACTTGATTAGTTGCTAGGTTCATCAATAGATGTCTCATTGATGGAAGCCTCCAGAATGTTCCCGAATGTACTAGAAGCTTCTAGAACAATCCGAGCGGAAATAGGAAGGCGGAGTTCAGGGCCACAGTACATCTCCCACCATCACACCGTCCACTTCCAAGGTCTCCATCAGCTGTTCAGTACTGACTCAAGGGTATAAAAGACGGAGCCCGTCATACTGAAAGGGAGAATCGCGGTGGCTCTTCCAGGGCCAAGGTCTCCTTACCTACCCGTTACCCTCTATAGCTGTCCAAGAAGTACCTACTCTTGTTGCTATAAGGTAACTCTCCTTATACCTACCCGCTACTCCCTGGCTGTCCGAGATGTGCCTACTCTTGGTGCCATACAGTAGTAGCGACCCTTCTTACCTACACTCTCTCCGACTACCCCAAATCCCATCTTACATTGCCTGGAAGGGAAGTCGTTGTATTACTTATAGTGTTGTGTATTATACCTATCTATGTGTGTCAACTCAGTTGTATTACGTATAAAGTGGTGATAATAAATAGATATAGTGAAATTAGTAAATAGTGTTTTAAACTCTCTCGGTGTACCCCTTCAGGAGTACACCTGGCGCCCAACTAGTATTTAAGTGTTGACTCTCTGCATTCCCCTTCAGGGAATAATACAAGTAATATTAATAATACCCGTTACAATTGGCGGCCCAACTCGTGGCGCGAATACGACCCTGAACTGTTATCAGTGTATTGTGAATAATCGTAGTTTGACTGTACGTACTATGAACAGTGTTTTCAATGTATAATAAATATAAACTATTTGATATTCTCGGTAATCCAGTTTTCAAAGTCATATTGTTAAAATGCGTATTGTGAATAATCGTAGTTTGACTGTACGTACTATGAACAGTGTCCTCGAATGTAAAATAAATATAAACTATTTGATATTCTCGGTTATCCAGTTATCAAAGTCACAGTGTTAAAATGCGTATAGTGAATAATCTTAGTTTGACTGTATGTACTACGAAAAGTGTTCTCATGTATATGTAATTAATATGAACTATTTGATACTCTCGGCAATCCAGTATCAAAGTCATGAGTGTTAAAATGCGTAAAGTGAATAATCATAGTTTGACTGTAGTTACTATGAACAGTGTTCTCCATGTATAATAAATATGAACTATTTGATATCTTCGATAATCCAAGATAAAGTGTTAAAAATACGTATAGTGAATAATCGTAGTTTTACTGTACTTATAAACATTGCAATGAAGTGTTTTGTTATTTCTTATATTGACCGTGATTGTGAATAATCCTAGTTGTACGGTACTTTAACAATCATTTTCAATAATAGTGTTAATCATAGTTGTACTGTACCTACTATAATATAATAATCATTCGTAAATGATAGTTAATCCTAGTTGCACTGTACTTTAATAATCATTCGTAGATATGTACGTGTTAAAAATAATTAAGCGTGACAATAATCGTAGTTGTATTGTACGGTGGACTGTGAAAGAATACAATGACGGCGCACGGTAAAATTGTATTGTTGTAAAATACCAAGTATTATGCAAAATGTATTTTGCTAAAATGCTGGACAGTGTGTGCGATTGAATTTGTCAAAATATTAGAAAGGTGTTGCATTGCACATTGACAAACAAAATAAAATTTGTGATCAATTATAAAGAAGGTGTAGTATTGCGCATGTAAAGCAAACATACGGTGTGAACCCCGTAGTAATTACTCAGTGCTTTATTGAGAGTGCACCCGTCGGCCATTGTTGTGCAAATGCAATATATGTAAAATAATTATTTTCTCTTGTGTTAAAATAATCGGCTCACTGTCGGACCGTTTGAGTGAACTATTTAGTTTCTATGACTCTGTGGACAGTTTCTATAATTTAATATCTTTGATCTATGAACATGCGTGTTTTGTTGTTGTTTACAACGAGGTGTCATAACTTAAATGTTTATAATTATTTCTATTTCTGATTTCTTCTACTTTTGGATAATATAATATTATGTCGTTACTATGTGTATATATTTGGTGGACTTATATTCAAAGCAAACCTGTGCATAACATTAATTGTGAACTCTTACAGCAAATCGTATTTCATTCTTATATCATTATGTGTGTTTATTGTTGATGAACTGATGAACAAACAGCAAATCATATTTAATTATTGTATGTGTGTACTTGGAGGACTTATATTAAAAGCGAACCTGTGCATATAAATACGTGTTTGATAATTAATGAACTCTTTCGTAGCAAATTGTGTTGCATGTACCTACTTTATTATTGTGTTTTGATGAACTTTCCAAAAGCAATACAGGGTAATACCTAGTTATTTGTGTATTTAATAGAGCAAAAGTTAATGTTATCGTATATAGTGTTAAGTTATATACTATCTACAAAGCGCATCGGACATTATATGGACAATCTCTGTCATACCTATGTGTGTTTTGTTTACAACATATTATTACTATTTTCAAAATGTATTTGAGGGACTCAATTAAAGTAAACCAGAGCCAAATACTGCGTGTATATATTATGTTGTTACTTGTGCATCTGAGAGACTTGATTAAAACAAAGCAGTGCACATTATTATGTTTATTTTTATTTGTATATTTGTTGAACTCATTTAAAGCAATTCAGTTTGTTGTGCTTGCCTTAATTTTTTGCTTTAAGCAGGAGTCCAAGCCTAATCACTACACCAAGAGTGTGACTGATTCCTCAACAGACAATGCCAACATGTCAGTCAACTTAAGCCAGGAACAGTTCCAGCACCTGATGTCCATGGTGGCGCCAAGATCCGGCTCATTTGCAAGCTGCGCTGCTTACTATGATGGCACTCGTGACATGGAGATAATTGAGACGTTCTTGGATACGGTGAAGGTGTTCAAAGCCATTGAACATATTGAGGATCAAGATGCACTTACTGGTGTCACCATCCTGCTGAGGGGCGAGGCTGGCAAATGGTGGCAGGGAGTGAAGCATGAAGTTCGGAAATGGACAGACTTTGAGGCGCGGATCAGAGATGCATTTGCTCCTAGGAAGCCTGGTTACATCCTGATCCAGGAGATTGTTAATGTGAAGCAGAGACCCGACGAGCTAACAGACACTTTCCTGACCAAGAAGAGAGTCCTCTTAGCCCAATTGCCTGGACCAATCCGTACGGAAGAGCAACAGCTTGACATGGTGTATGGGCAGCTGAATTCTCGAATCCGCGGTAGAGTCCCCAGAACATCCTTCAAATCGTTCAGTGCATTGATGATACTGGCTCGAGAAGTAGAGCAGTTCCTGAAAGAATCTGAAGATCGGAAGGCTAAGCAACGCTGCAGGATCTGCAGATCATGGGGCCACACCGAAGACAAGTGCTGGAAGAGGAAAAGGGTGGCACACCAACCACCAAGATTAAAGAGTGAAGGACAGAGTCACTCGTCGAACACTCTCGCACCCAAGTTTGCTTGTCACGGCTGCGGTACCCCAGGAGTGAGGCGCAGCAGGTGCCCTAAGTGCAGAGGAGGCCAACTTCAGGGAGGAACGCATGAGATGTCGTTCTGCTCCCTTGACTTCACGGATGCTCGAGATCGACCATTCGTCCCCATCCAAGTAGGAGAATATGAAGGGACTGCAATAGACAGCTGTGCCAAATCCAGTGTCGCATCCCTTTATTTATACAACTGTTTGAAGAACAGTGGAGTACAGTTTCACAGGCAGAGGATCACAGCCGTGTTGGGTGATGGCCCTGCCAAGGTCCAGGACATCCTGACCACCAGGGTACCAGTGACACTACACGAGGTCATGGTACCAACAATTTTCGTAGTATTCCCAGAGTCCCGAGATAACCGGACTCTATTGGGAGTTGGATTTGTCGAAGACGCAGGACTGGTACTGAACCTACCACCGAGGGCCTGGTACTTCGTAGAGTCGCCTGAAATAACCTGTTCACTGAAGTATAAGGGTGATCCCTTGCAGCAATCTGCCTCAGGTAGCGACTATAAACTGATACGCGCAATCGCAAATGTCCTTCGCAAGATGGAGGTGCCGCCACTGCTGTTTGCAGTGAAGACCACACCACCTCCAGTGGCACCACGGACTGACCTGGTGCTGAGCCCAATGCGAATGGTTAAGCAGAAGATGGATGTCCCTCCTGCCATGTCTTCCATGATGCTGACGTCACCAAGGAATATCCTGATGGGAAAATCAGCGCGAGATCCTCCGCAGAAGACGGATGTACCTACTGTTACCTCCCCTGGAGAGGTAGCAAAGATGATAGAAGATGTTATTCTTTTTCTATGTTTTCAGATAAGAATGTTTTTCCTTCTTCGGTTTCATACATCACTGGTAGTGATGGCGAGCTCTTTTCGAGATCCGGCAGAAGATGATGTTCCTTCTAAGATCTCCCAGAACACTAGGAGTGGGGCCCACAAGGTATACGTCTCATGGACACAGCAACGGACACGTTCTGTCCAAGGGGAGGAGATTCGTATACATCCAGTTGGAGCAGTTTTGGTCCAAGGGGAGCATCCAAGCTGCAGAAGCCGCCACTCAGATAGAGGCAGAACCTGCCAAATGTCCCGCAGGAGAAGCTGCCAATGTAATAACAGTCGTACCTGCCAGCTCATCCAGCAGAACCACCTGGTGAACATTCTGCAGGAACACCTGATGTTTCATCTTGTAAGACCACCCGAAAATCAGGAGCAGCACCTGCCAGTCGTCCTACAGGTGAAGCTGCCACTGTATCAGCAGGAGCACCTGCTGACTTATCAAACAGGGATGTCTGCCAATTCAGCAACAGGATTTCCTGCTGCTCATCTCTCAGCAACCATTAAGGTTGCCTGTCATTCATCCCGCAGTAGTGCCTGCCAATTCACCCAGCAGGACCACCAGTCAATGAACCCAAGAGGACGTTCGAAGAAAATAGCATCCAAGAGGTCAGGGGAACCAGCCCTTATATTGGCAGGACAGCCTGACCTGCTATCATCAGATTACAAACTATCAGGGGAACCCGCCACGCTTTCGGCAGGACAGCCTGACTCTCACCCAATAGATTGTCTAATCTTCAAAACAGGGGAACCTGCCACGTATTCAGCAGGACAGCCTGTAAGGGGAGACACCCGACAATGTTATATCTAGCTGCACCTTAGATGCTGGATCATCGTCGGGACGCCTTCAGATCCAGAAGGGGAGATTGTAACACCACGTATTTTCGACATAGCATAATAATAACATAACCTGCCAATCATGACTGACAGCCGCTGTCAAGACACAGGAAATACTTGATTAGTTGCTAGGTTCATCAATAGATGTCTCATTGATGGAAGCCTCCAGAATGTTCCCGAATGTACTAGAAGCTTCTAGAACAATCCGAGCGGAAATAGGAAGGCGGAGTTCAGGGCCACAGTACATCTCCCACCATCACACCGTCCACTTCCAAGGTCTCCATCAGCTGTTCAGTACTGACTCAAGGGTATAAAAGACGGAGCCCGTCATACTGAAAGGGAGAATCGCGGTGGCTCTTCCAGGGCCAAGGTCTCCTTACCTACCCGTTACTCTCTAGCTGTCCAAGAAGTACCTACTCTTGTTGCTATGAAGTAATTCTCCTTACCTACCGTTACCCTCTATAGCTGTCCAAGAAGTACCTACTCTTGTTGCTATAAGGTAACTCTCCTTATACCTACCCGCTACTCCCTGGCTGTCCGAGATGTGCCTACTCTTGGTGCCATACAGTAGTAGCGACCCTTCTTACCTACACTCTCTCCGACTACCCCAAATCCCATCTTACATTGCCTGGAAGGGAAGTCGTTGTATTACTTATAGTGTTGTGTATTATACCTATCTATGTGTGTCAACTCAGTTGTATTACGTATAAAGTGGTGATAATAAATAGATATAGTGAAATTAGTAAATAGTGTTTTAAACTCTCTCGGTGTACCCCTTCAGGAGTACACCTGGCGCCCAACTAGTATTTAAGTGTTGACTCTCTGCATTCCCCTTCAGGGAATAATACAAGTAATATTAATAATACCCGTTACATTATTATATTTATAAATATTCAATTTTCAACAAATTTGGTATAAAAACTCTCATAACTTGTTGACCCTTGCAAACATTTTGATTTGATAAAAAAAATCAAATTTTTGTTACCAATATAAGTAATTTGCTTAAAAAAAACTAAATAGCTGACTGACGAGATTTATTTAGGTACTTACCTACTCTATGTTATATCAAAATAAAAATTGTTTACAAAATATATAAACTTTTAATTTTTGATCATCCTATCAAGCAAAAAAATGTTATGGATTTTGGCAAAGCTTTTTAAAGATTTTGACTTTAAAAAATGAGAAATTTCGACAAAAAAAGATTTTTATATCGGTTAATATCCATGAATAAAACAAAAAAAATGACAGTTGGCTGCACTAATATTTTTAAGAACTATCTAACTTTTCGAAATATGTAAAAAAAACATGAAAAATTGTAGGATTCTTATACATTGTCGGCCAAACACACCTCCGATTTCGAATTATATTTAGAATAATTATGCTTCTTTCAAACGAATACATTGAAGCTATAATTAAGTTTTTTTTTTAAAGTATAACACTTATGTTGGTAATTAATATTATTTTTCATATTTTCATATCAAAATATTCGTCAGCTTCTACAAGTTTATCACGACTATTACAGTTAACTAAACAAAGATTTCGGTATCGGTATGGCAATCTGCATGACTAATAATTTGTATTTTTTCCCGGGAAAGGATTCGTTTTTTTCCCGGGAAACGGGAAATAAAAATTAGAGTAACCCTCTAGGAGACGCCTTTGAAACTAGAAATTGCCTTTCAAATACTTTTGAAATTCTTCATACTAATGTGTATAATTATTTACTGCTAAATTTTAATAACTGAATATTTACTTATTATTTATTATGGATCAACTGAGTACAACTGAATATAACCGAGATATATTCGATTTTTGAAATTAATTTAAATTTCTGCATATAATATGATCAATGTGAAATATCTGTTACTCTTTCTATAATTTATTACTTTTTATTTTTTAGGATGCTATGGATTCAAGAAGCTGCTATCCATGTGAATCCTAAGTTGAAGACTTCACCCCGAGGCAAGGCTGTATCCCTTCATGCTGTGACAAGGATAGATATATCGGGCAATGCCCTCACCTCAATTCCTCTAGAAATATTACAAATGACTAGTCTTAGGTAAGTTTTTTGATACTTTTATAATATTAGTCATGTAGTGAAAATATGAAAAGTGCAATTCTTTCCAGGCAACTAGAACTATATGTGGTGAAACATGATAAAAACCTTGAATAAATTTTATTTCAAAAATTTCTCATCTGACTCAGAACATTGTGTACATGCATGAAAAAAATGCATGACTTTGGCACCTACATACAGTGACACATTTCACAAAACTGCACCATGAAAAAGATTAAAAAAATGTTTTTTTATTATTATTATGATTGTTTATTAATTTGTTACCTAATGACTCTCTTTTTGATTGTACAGATATTTAAATTTAGCCCAGAACAAATTGGACCGTTTACCTGCAGCATCTGATGTTGAAGGAGGGTCTGAAGGTATAGCAGCCCCCAAAGGGAGAAGGAGTAGAAGATCTAATAACGAACTTCAACCAGTATCAGACGAGTACTACACAGCACCTAGCTTAGAGGAAATTTATCTGCAGGTACGTTATATACATTGTTGCCCTGCACTGTCGAAAGTTAATAGCCCTAGCAATAAAGTGTTCAGTAGGTATTTATGTTCAATTATATTAAACAAGTTTTCATTTTTAATTGTAATTTCAAGTGTAATTTTACAAATCGTTGTATATCTAATGTGCACATAAAAGGGTTAATTTGTATATAAAATGCCATAGAAAAAGGGCCAAAGAAAATGTACCTACTTTATTTCATTCAGTTGGGGACTGCTGGGAAGTCCTTCTTTCGTAATATTTTGGAAATGTGTCACTTTGTTGGCACAAAATGTTTGCTTCCAGGGGCCTTAGACAAACCATAATTAGCGATCGACTACTGGCGAACTTTTCGACAATCTACCTACATGTACTGTATAATTACGCGTTATTGTTGCAATTATTGTCGAAAATTCATTTGTAGTCGATCGCCAAGTGTATGTTTGTCTAGGGGGTCAGTGCTGCCAAGAGGAACATTATGAACCAGAAAATGAAGTCACATAATGATTGCTAATTCACACATGCAACTTTGTATCTATCAATTATTTTATGAGCAAACTGTATCTTATAATTTATTTCTATTTTAGGAGAATCGCTTAGAACAACTTCCAGATGCTTTATTTGCCCTGCCTGCTTTGACAACATTGGACGTCTCCAATAATAAACTTAAGAAACTACCTTTCTCAATGTGGAAGGCTCCGAGATTGAGAGATCTGAATGCATCACTAAATTTACTGAGAGATCTGCCAACCAAACCAGAATATGTAAGAGTTTTATAAAAATGATTATCTTAATCGTTCCATTGAGTCACAAGTCATTGAATACGACTTGTCTCAATAGTTATGCAATAGTCATGGCTGAATAATTTTTTGGGAGTAATCCAATAATAGGAGTTCAAAAAGATCACTGAATTTTAATTAAAATATTTTTTACAATACATTATTCCCATCACAACAATATTAATTCAAAATGTTTAGAAAAGGTTACAAAATTAGCATAAAATCATTGAATATTTAAGCTTTGTTTCTACCTCATGTTTACAATAGGAACTATAGGGTAAAAAAGGAAGAAATTGTTGAATCAACATATTATGAAAAGTTTTTAAGTGACAGAAATTTTCAGTAGTTAATATCCACATTCCCCGTACTTTTTATTTCTTCCCAGATTACATCTTTTTCTTTTTTTTAAAAAGATATATCTGGGTTTTTGTTATAAACCCAAATACAACCTTATACACCTTTCACAGTAAGCTAAAAGCTTGTGTCGTGAAAGGGGAGTTTGCCGGCACCTGGGATCGAACCCCGGACCCCTTGTTCAGAAGGCCGAGACTCTACCTCCAGGCTACCGATGAACTCAATCTGTATTTGATTTTTCAGGTGTCACTAGCTGAAGATGTAGTCAGCACCATTACTTCACCAACTAGTCCATCTCAAGACGCTAGATTTCCTCCTTCTTCCTCTTCTAGCAACCTATCCGCGGGAAGTACTGGATCTACTAATGCACAACGCCGCAGCGTTAGTGTAGACAGAGTCAACATGCACAGTGACAGAGATAGCTATAGTGAAGGTTTCATGGATAATGAGATTTTCTCATCTGGAAAGAAGGCAGATGGAGTTCTGTGAGTTAAATATTTTTATACTATAACAGAGTGTACGCATTGTCGCAAACACAGAGTTTTATAATTACTAGACAGTCTTATTTTACAATGCAATATTTCAATTACAAGCTTTAGGATTTACATTTGTTAGCGTACACAGCAAAATTATACTATACTACTATGCCATCATTGCATATCCCACAAGTGGGGTAGCTATCATTAATTGTCATTTTTCTAGACCTCAAGAATTGCGTCGTCATCACCTTTGGACTCGTGGTCTTCGTATTGCAGAGCGGCCCCCCTCCCCAGCCAGGGGAGCTCGAAGGTCTCGTCTCACTTCCATGTGCCTGGCCCACAACCAATTAGCTAGTGTGCCTGCAGGTCTGCCTTGTTTGGCCCCAAGACTGCAAAGATTAAACCTTGCGTACAATAGTTTGAGAACTATGTCCCATCTGACGAGTTATCCCAACACTTTGAGACAATTGGATTTAAGTCATAATCAGATTACTTGCTGGCCAAGTTTACCTCAGGTAAATCATTATTTTGAGGACTTTTTACAATTTTCTTCTCTCCAATCATTTAATATTTATTATTTATTGTACATAATTAAAGAAAAGGTTCTGATTGGGAGAACCTCAATTCCTACCAGTGTTCCCAAAAGGAATATCAGAAGGTGAATGTCGATGATGAATTACTGTGTAATATTTTACTTTATGTTTGTTTTAGGTTGACAGTTGGAGTCCACTGGAGCAAGGCCATCTATGGTGCTATTGTCCAGGCAGCGCTGGAGGTGCTCCAAGATCCCGGGCTCGCTCTGCAGGAGGAGTTAGGAAGGCAGTATTGGCAGCTCTCTGTCCAGCTAGAAGACATCTAAGACTCGATGGACTCAGGACATTGGTATATTTTTCTTGAAGAAATATATTTTTTGTAATTTAGATTAGGTGCATAATAAATTGGAGCTTCCTAGTTCGACAATTCTGCATTTGGTTTCATTTCAACACTAAGGTTTATTAGGTACGTCTTTCATGATCAATAATTTATAGTAGAAAGAAACACTTGTTTCAAATTACCTAATTATCGAATTCTACTACGTGTGCACCGACACAATTCATAAACTAAGGTTTGTGATAATTAGTTATATATTATAATCTTCATGGAGTGGAAATTCTATATATCAATTAAAAATGTATAATTAATAATATATGTACTATCTTCATAGAGTGTCCAATTCTAAGTAAGCAAATGAAAATGTATACTTAATTGAAGATTTTCGTATTCAATATTTTTTGACATTTAAAGTAAATTCATTACATTTATATACCAATCACTTTAAAAAATGCAACTTATTTCTTCTCAGGTACTAGCAGATAATCTGTTGACGAGAATTCAATTGACAACTGATGATGATGGAGGAGAGCTACTGGATGGTGGGGAGAAGTGCTCAGTGGCAGAGAGAATTGCACAAAATGGAAATAACTCTAATGATGATGATGATGAATGGGTAAAAGACAGAAAATAATCTATTTGAATTTTATAAGACAGAATATCCCGTTATGAATAAATTTAAAATTTTATTTCATTACAGAATCTAGTGCCGATTGTTAAGACAAGACTGATCTTCCCAAATCTGTCAATGCTCGATGTATCCAACAATCTCTTAAAGTTCATTCCACCAGCTATACATGAACTGTCCAATCTTTCTGTTTTAAACATCAGTGGAAATGCGGGTAAGCCTTGTTTAATCCATCATTAAATTTGATTAGTAAGTCTAATATGATTTTTTCATAATTTACATTATTAAATGGAGGGGGCTTCAGAAGAAAACTAAAAACACACCTTTTTACAGGGAGCTTCAGGTGATAGACGCACAATATGGCGACGAGTGCCATTGAATTCATGAGTATACAATACTTTTAAAGCAGTTTAAGATAATATACATGTTTAAAATAACATACATATGGACAGTTTACACAGATCTAGCTAGTTCCAAACTCAAATATGAATCTTCTATTCAATGGCAGAAGTGTTACCTCTGCGCCATACTGGCCACCTTAATTATTTTTCATTGTCGTCGTTACAGATATAATGGAGTTACCTCCTCAAATGGGGTTGCTAAATCGTCTCTGGAATCTGAATACAAATGGATGCTCATTACAAGATCCGTTGAAGTCTATGATTGAATCAAAAAAGTACAAAACCATGGACATAATTGGTAATATTTTTTTGCATATTTCTTGGTATAGGCACGTGCGTGTTTGTGTTTCATAATTATCAACTTTTTTTCTGTAGGATATCTTAAATCAGTACTAGAAGATGCCAAACCTTATGCTCGCATGAAGTTGATGGTGGTTGGTATACAGGGAATTGGTAAAACTAGTCTTCTGGAAAGATTAAGACATGAAAGTGCACCTGGACACAGAAGAAGAGGGCCAGAGGTTAGATTATTTCTTATTTGATAAAGATGAATCTTTTACTTTTTGGGTTAGCTCAATTGTAAATGTGTATTCTTATGGTTATTTAAAGTGTCTTATGGTTACGTCTGTTAATAATTATGTATGATGTTTCTGAACTGATTCCATACAAATTGTAACATCAATTTGTACCTATTTACAGCATTGGGCAAAACGAATGGGCAACAAAAATGTCAATACTAAAACCTCCAAAGGAACCAATATGTCAACAGTGGGTGTGGATATTGGTGACTGGGTGTATGACAGACACCCTTCACGCAAGTCTCAGAGATCTCACGGGCCAGTAGTATTCAGGACATGGGATTTTGGAGGACAGAAAGAGTGAGTATTGTCTTATAATTTTATAAACAACATTTGGTTAACAATTCATAGATCATAGTGTTATTCCCAACTAAATGAAAACAATTTTTCGTCCTACTTTATATTTTATTATTTTCTGTATATATAAGTAATGTGTCATGTGAGTTTGTAAGTAAAGTAAGTAATGTGACAGTTAGAATTTGATATGAAGAAATAAATATCCATGTTGAGTTTGGTGTTTTACAGCAATAATAATTGATTTTGTCAACTTTCAGATATTACTATACTCACCAGTACTTCCTGTCACGGCGTTCTCTCTACCTGGTTGTGTGGAAGGTACCGGATGGTCCCTCAGGGCTGGCTGGGATACAGCACTGGCTTGTTAGCATACAGGCCAGAGCACCTAATGCTCCAGTTATCATTGTAGGAACTCACTATGATGCTATTGGGGAGGTTAGTTAAGATAAAAGGTTTTATTTAAAACTAGTGCCTTTCATCCCTCAACGCTTTTTTCAAATGCATAAGATGCTAACAAGCTCATTTTATTTAGACCAATTCTGTGACAAATAATGATTTATTATTCCAAAGCGGATTGTTAGAACATTGCCAACTTTATGGGCAGAGCTCTTGTATAGTAATTATCATTACAGATTCACTTAATATGCACATGCACTTGAAATATTTGAAATGAAAATTTAAATTATTTTCCATGTATTCAGATGGTTGGTGAACACTCACCCGAGCAACTTCAGCGAATCATTCGTGAGCGTTACATTTCCATAGCTGATCCTGAGAAGAGAGGCCTGCCTCGAGTGTTAGACAGTGTGGAAGTCAGTTGTGCCACCAGACACAATATCAGACTGCTGGCCAACCTTATTTACGACACAGTTTTCAGTCTTAGACTGCCAGGTGAGATAAATCTAATTTTAAAATCACAGGATTTCTTTTAAAAGAGTTTTTAGATTTACTGCATTTGTTGAAAGTCTGCTGATTACCCAATTTAATCTTAATCTTAATGCTTTAGTATTTTATGATATAAAGTATTTATACAGTGTTTTTATCTGTCACTCAACTTTTATAAATCACTATCGAATTCAGCAAATCTTTCCCATCTACATGTGAATCAATACTAATGTAATGTATTTAATACATTGATGAAGGAATGAAAACAAAAGGGGTGAATTGGAGTGGGTGGGAGGTAATTAAGTGATAGAGGGGGATGCAGGAATAATAACCATCATCAGTAGAAGAGATTTTCTATTATTAATTACTTTTTAAACTTAATTTACGTTCACATTCAATGATTTGTGTTTTCCAATGCAGATAATTCCAAATAATTATCAACTGTTGTGTGCTTAATTGACTTCTTATAATGAATTTGTGATCAATCTGATAACGGGCTGTTTCACCACCTCTGGATAAAGTGCCAGATAGCCAATCCAACACAAATCTAACGGATAAAACGAAAAATGCGTTTCACGACTCCCTGACAGCGCTATCCTATAGATTAAGTTCCAGATAAGTTATCCGGCCGATAAGTCTTAGATAGTGTTAAACTGTCAAAATTTGTTTACATGTGCGTTGCCTAGATATATTCCTAGGTAACGAACGATATATTCCTACCTACGTGCATACATTCATTCAAAAAACGCATGAAATTACAACGTTGCCACTGCTATCTGGCGGATAGGAATCCGTAAGAAATCTGTAGGTGGTGAAACGCTCGCTTCAGTTTATCTTGTAGATTAATTTATCCTAAGGATTGTTATCTAGAACTTTATCCAGAGGTGGTGAAACAGCCCGTAAATCTGATAAACAATCCTTAGGATAAATTAATCTACAAGATAAACTGAAGCGAGCGTTTCACCACCTACAGATTTCTTACTGATTGCTATCCGCCAGATAGCAGTGGCAACGTTGTAATTTCATGCGTTTTTTGCATGAATGTATGCACGTAGGTAGGAATATATTGTTCGTTGCCTAGGAATATATCTAGGCAACGCACATGTAAACAAATTTTGACAGTTTAACACTATCTAAGACTTATCGGCTGGATAACTTATCTGGAACTTAATCTATAGGATAGCGCTGTCAGGGAGTCGTGAAACGCATTTTTCGTTTTATCCGTTAGATTTGTGTTGGATTGGCTATCTGGCACTTTATCCAGAGGTGGTGAAACAGCCCGTCAATGATTTAATTAGCAAACTCAGAGAAATTGTTATTTTGAAGGCAAAACTCTTGTTCTCTTATCCTAGTCTTTTAATTATCCTAAGTTCCAATTTTAATAATTATAAATTTCTCTTTTAGGAAGCAAAGAGCTATTATTGGAACAAAGAGTTCCTGCTTCATATCTTGCTTTAGAAGATGCTGTTGGAGTATTGTCAGCAGATAGAAGATCTCGAGGACTAGATCCGGTGCTGAATCATGAACAGTTCAAATCACAAGTAAATATTTATACTTTTCATGACTTAATCCATTACTTATGTTGTTCAACTAAAATTTCATTTGTTGGGAGTCAGAATGTCCTCATTCAATATTTTTGTGTATTTTAGGTGGCACAGTACATGCAACAGAAGTTTCATCGTAGCTTCAGAGACCAGGCAGAACTACATCAAGCCACAATGTTTCTTCACGATAATGGTTAGTGTCTCAGAAACAGTAGCCACATTGCATATCTCAGTTAAAACTCATTGTTTTAGTAAAAAGATATATAACTTTCATAAAATCCATGTAATGTAACTAAGGTTTCAATAATTTACTTTATTCTTTTTGACAATGTAATGTCTGACCATTCCAGGGGTTCTGCTACATTTTGACGATGCTACCCTCAAAGATTTATATTTCTTGGACCCCCAGTGGCTTTGTGATATGCTGGCTCATGTAGTCACCGTGAGAGAGATCAATCCATTTGCAAGAACTGGTAAGAAACCTCTTAATACCTTATTTATCATTAAATAGTAATAAATCTTTATTGCACAAAAAGTATACAATAAAAAAGAGAATATAAAATAACTCATAATATAATAATAAATCCTGTAAAAGGCAGGTGTTCGAAAAAATTAAGACATTATACATCTTAAATTCAGCAATGAGGTTTGCCACCCATCCTGAATGTCTTGATTTTATATTGGCACGAAGAGGACAGTTTGCATGTTTCTTACATGCAGCTGATCTGCTGGCTACCCCACTTGTGGGATATGCCGTGATGGTATAGTAGTAGTAGTAGTAGTATATAAAATAACATAATAATGAAACGGATAATTATGTGGAATGAACTACACACCATCATGACATATCGCACGAGTGGGGTAGCCAACAGACTAACTGCATGTAAAGAAAGCGATGTGGTGGTATGTACTATCATGTGTTTAATCATATTTTTCTTCTTTAGGTGTAATGAAACTGGAAGATATGCAGTTGTTATTCAAATCAACCAGAGCCAATGAAAATCAAGAATATGTTGTGTCTCTGCTCAATAAATTTGAGTTGGCCCTCAGCTGGGACGGAAGATCTCTTCTACTGCCTCCATTGTTACCTTCTATAGAACCTCCTTTAGAAGGAGCAAATTCCAACAGTGGTGTGAAGGTATGAAACGTAAACTATTTAAAAAAAAACTCTTAAATATTGCTTATTTTGCATACCTGTATGTCCGTGAGAAACTATACAATGGGAATAATTTTTTTCGACACAATTATATTTACTGCTTCTAACATGTTTGTTTACACCAAATTACGAACAAAGATAATTGTGGGTCATTGCAATTAGCTGTTACTGTGACTTATTTGTGGAATACCAAGTAGAATTAGTGTAGTTTTGTTTTGACAAAAAATTAATGATAATATGTCCATAAATCAACATAGTGTACTTTATCTCCAATATACAGCCTTATAATTAGAAAAGCCTAGTGTAGTATTAAATAAAAACATGTGAGGTTGTTTGCATATGAATTGAATGTAAAAGATTTTTATTTTAGACTATGTATGTTTTTAGATTCCATTGCGTACTCGAGGTTGGACTGCAAGAGGACATAAGAAGATTGCTGTGTCTCCTCTTTCCGTTTTAAATAATTCGGCAGATTGTGTCACTCCTGGTAAATCAATTATTTGTATTATCTACCTGCCTCATGTTTAAAATGCTAACAATATCTTAATGAAATGTCACCTAATAATTTTTTCAGTAATGGCAGCCAACATTTCATGTGGTCCCACGACCTCCGCTTGCACTGGACATGGAAAACCTCGACCTATGAACAGTCTCCGCAGATTATTATTGGCATCTTATTCTCCTTGTGGTTTCTGGCCTCGTCTCATCACCAGATTCCTTGCTGATGATACAGTTCCGGATATTGTTGATCGTTTCTACTTGCTACCAGATGAAGTAAGATATGAAACAAATCCTAACTCATATATTTTATTACATATAATATCTCTTTCTAGCTCAATTCTTATAATTACAATCTCTTCATGTTGATCCGTCAAGTATTTTTTAAACTTATTGTTTAACATTTCAGTTAATCGGTGACAGTGCTGTGAGAAAAGTACTTTATCAAGGTGCTGAATGGTGTGTGTGGCAATCGGGCATAAGACTACTTAGAAGTGGTATTCTACTGCTGTCTATCAAAGAAGTTCCTCAAGAGCATAGTATTTACAGATACGCTAGGTAACTAAATAAAAACAAGTTAACATTACATAACACATTTGTGGAAAATTCACAAAGATCCAGCTAGTTTCTAACTAAGATATGAATCTTGTATTATGGGTATTAACATTACGATGCACTAAACACATATACATCTAACACTCGGACTAAAAGGCAAAAGCATTACCGCTGCTCTACACCGATCATGATCATCAAAATTATTTTATAAGATATTCATTTGCTGATAAATTTGCTACTTCCAGATTCAAATTAAAGCAAGAAGGAATATGGTGTGATGTAGACACAGTCAATTCCTCGATTTTGGAAATAATTCTTCCAGCCGATGAGATGGTCATCAAAAAGCCAATCAATGATGATCAAGGAGAGACCATTGGATATCAAGTAAAATAAATTTGTCTTTATTTTTGTAATCGAATAATATCATTTTATTCATATGAGAAATGGGTTGATTTATACTATTCTCTGTTTCTAACAGAATATAACTTTGGAACCTTCTATGGAAGCCATGACCAAACTCCTCGTCTTAGCTGTGGATCTCATTGATGTCCTGCTTGAAGATTGGTATCCAACATTAGGTATGCATTTATCATTTATAAGAACATGATCATTTATAAGACTGTTCATCACCAGACTTCATATTATATGTAAATTTTTACACCAATAAATCGATTTAACTTAACATTACCATTCTCAGGCACAAGATTTGTCCACACTTCTGAAGGTAGATTCCTAATTACAAGACTGATTCCATGTCCTCGTTGTCTAATGGATGCCGAGGCAGTAATGCAGAATGCTTTAGATGGAGGAACATCCAAATCTAACCATCATCACCATAATAATATGGGAGAACACCTTGTAGATATGCAAGCACATTTAGAAGAGGTAATCTTAACACATTTTGCTGAAATTTTCCTTTAAAAGATTATGGGTTTTTATAAAGTATATATCTTTTGTTTGAAAGGCTTTTAGAAGACCTCCTGGAGTAGAGCAAGCAGATGGTTGTGTGCATGGAGCCAGGCCGAGGATATCTCAAGATTCCTGTGCTTCTGATGGAGATAGTGGAGTCGGTCCTGAATCTACAGGTTTGTATCTATTGACTCTCATTAACCTTTTTTCTGTTAATGAAATTTCACCAATATCAATACACCTAAAATTGTGTTTATACACTTCAAATGTCTTTTGCTTGTTAATAGGATCTTCCAGAATGCCATCAGTGGAAGGCATTGTAGGTGGACATGGAGGAGGCATGTCTCCTTCATCTCCTGTCCATGCCTGGACTATTGAGGAGTGCATTCTGCAAGCAGGATCCACTGCATCTGTCTCCTGTCCCACGCATAATGAAAATCGGCTTGTGGATGTTGCACCTGATGTGGTAAATAGAAAATTATCAACTTTATATGTTATAGACTATTTCACTGAGTTAATCTAACAGTGGAAATAAAAATATTGATACTGAATTGATCAGCGATGTGAGATCGACCATATAAAAAGCACTAATCTTCAACTTTATAAAAAAAGTTTGGTCCATTTCTATATTTACCAATGTGACATATCCAGTGTAATATCCAGCATACTATATTTATAATTTATGTTATGAATTTTTTGACACAATTGGGTGTCGGGGACTGGATTTTTTACTTACTAGAAGTGTAGATGTCAAACATATTTTGAACTACTACAGATTAATCATTCCAACTGATCACACTCATCCATAGTCAACCTATTTGAATAGGTATTAACTAGGTAGGTATGTTGTATATGATACACATACATATGTGAACCTCCTTAAGGAGTGCACAACACAGAGTTTCGACGCTTATGAATCGACTTTAGGCTTGGTTAAGAGTACTCTTTAAACCTAGGTAACATTCCCAATTCCTCTGTGTCATGCTTATCACATGACTTGAAATTTTTGAAAGTTGTATATATGTTACAACTCAATATTTTTCCACTCTTGAAATCATTGAACTGCAACAGATGTCTTTCCAGTTTGAAAGCACAGAAATTGTATGAAATCGTATAAAAAAACCTGATTTCAAGAGTGGAAAAATATTGAGTTGTAACATATATACAACTTTCAAAAATTTCAAGTCATGTGATAAGCATGACACAGAGGAATTGGGAATGTTACCTAGGTTTAAAGAGTACTCTTCTCTCTCTCTCTGGTTTCAATCCTGGGATTGGTTTG